>JAODPA010072392.1:0-30381 GCA_025585075.1 Nepenthes mirabilis
CGCATGTAGATAGAGCAAGGAGAGAGACTTGCTCGATGAGATTGGCTGGCGGCAAGTGCGCGAAGGCTCCGGACTTAGAGTTGGATCGGATTGTGGACGGCCACTCGGGGTTGAGCGTGGCTCATTATTGTTATTTTATGGTTTTATTATGCTTCCGCAGATGTATGATGATTTAGTTATGCTTCCGCGTCTGTATATTTATGTTTGGAGTTTTGTTTAATTAGATGGCATCTCTCTAGATCCAGTATAGTAGATAGGAGTACTGTATTGGAGCCATGGATGATATGGCAGTGTTGTGATCCTGTGTGGCGTGTTGTAGGCTTTGAGTTAAGCCTCTGGATTAGTTGTGTGCTTGTATAGAATGATATTTAACAGGTTGTATTTTTGGTTTTCGTCCAGTTGCAGAGGAAACTCTGCCGGATTTTCTGTAGAAGTCCATGGTTTAATTATGGGCTTTAGGGTTCGTGTAGTCATTGACGGAGGTTATTCAATGGAGAATAATCTGTTCCGTCACACTTGACCACCGCTCGAGCTTCCCTCGAGCGTAAAAATACAAAAGTTGTGCTTGAGGGTGTGCCCGAGGCAAGGTAGGAGCAGTCCCGTCTACGAGCAGTGCGCTCAAGCACTATTTTGCGAGAGCGGGCACTCGAGTGCCGCTTGACCGGCGCTCGAGCACCGATCATGTGAAGCCGCACGTGATTCTTTTCCCTCGTGTTTATAAGTGGGAAAATGGGATTTGGGGTTTAATTTTGCATGCAACCCACGATAGAACTGAAGAAGAGAAGAGAGGAAGGAGAGGGAAGAGAAAAGAAAAGGAAAAAATCTTCCATCTAGTCTCAATCAGATTAAGGGTAATTGTAAACAGATCTCAGGCAAGTGTACATAAGACATTATTTTATATTTTTACAGCTTTTCTGTATCTCAAAAATGGTATTTATGCTTTAAATCTACGATTCTGCATGTTTACTGTAAATAATGCTTGTTTTTTCTGATTAAACGGACAGATTTCATGCTTACTTGTATATACTGCTATATATGCCTCTAATTTCATGAAAATACATGTGTTTGGTGTTCGTTTATCGTCCGAAAGTTTTGGCAAAATCCTAAGCACGAAAATGAACGGATTTAACTATTTTTAATCCAGAATTTCTGATATGTAAAAATTAATCTGTAACGTGATAATGTCCAGCTTATGATTTATGTCTGAAAATTTTACGTGGATTTATACTGCTAAATTTTTTAGGATTTCAGAAGCAAAATTGAAGAGTTTTAAATTGTTGCTGTATATTCTAAAATAAATCTGAAGGATTATAAACTATTATTGTATATTTTGAAGCTAATTGAAGAGTTATTGTGAAACTATGATTGAGTTCTAATATTAAAAAAAAGTTTTCAGTTAAGAAATAAGAAGAAAAAGTATTTTTGATACTTTTAATTAGGGCCCGAAACTGATATACAGTCATATTAGGTTCTCCGACATACTTTAGAACATTATGGTGGTAATCAAGGATAACTTTATTCATGGAGTTATACATGGTCTGCCCTTCTTCAGTGCGTTAACCTAGAGGGTAGTTACTATTTCTAGCTAGCATCCCTGTCTTGAATCCCATGAGAGGAGATAGATCCCACGAGAAGGGATCTCTTGTTCCTATTTTTGGCCTTAGATTGTGTGAAGTGAATACAATCTATCCTCGATTATTCACCTCCTCTACTAGTAGGGTCTATTGGTGGGGTTCTTTACTAATAGAAAAGGAATTTTCTATTCTTTATAGAGTTGAGACTAATTTTGACTTTCTGAAGAATATTTTACTGATTTATTGTTAACAAAGCATGATTGTGCTGATTCCTGATTTTCAAAATTTAATTATTATCAAATTATGCTTTCTCTATTTTCTATGTACTGTTCTGCCCCTGAATATTTTCATGCTATAGTTTCTGTAAATCACTACTTTATAGCATTTATGCTTTAATATGTAATTGTATCTGTTTTACTACACTCTGTTCTGTATGAAAGTTTTACTGCATGCCTGCATGTACCGTGCTAGATTTTGACTCACTGTTTTACTACTTTTTTCCTCTAGATGAGACGGTAGAGCTAGTACCAGACAAGAAGGAATAGTTAAAGCTTAACCTGAAGACATTCCGGAGACTTGAAGTATTTTAGAGACCTTGGAAGGAAATAGTTTGAATGTAAATGCTCGATTTTATGTATATGAATTCTATATATGAAATGTATGTGATACATGTGATGAAATAGGAAATTATGCTTCAGCAGGTTTATAGTTCTGCTTCCACTATATGTTTTCTGGATTCTGTACAGATCTTAGATGGCATCTCTCTTTCAAACCGTTAATATAGTGGATAGAAAATGTAAAATGTAAGCCGTAGGAAATTATACATTGTCTGTGATCCTGTGTCTGAAATGAGAATACCTGTTGATGGATATGATGGTGTTATTCTATATGTTTACAGATTATAAGCAGGATTTGTATTTTTATTTAGCCTAGTTTTAAGGGAGACTCTGTCCATTTTTTCCTAGAATTTTAGATTGTTAATTGGGCTTAGGTTTCTATTTTTTGTAATAATGAAAGTTTCTGAGGATAAAAAAAATCGTTTCGTCACAATTGGTATCAGAGAAAATGAGATACCTTACGAATGATCTGAATCGTACGCGAAAACCTAGGAAATGATTCTGACTGATCGAATAGGTAGGATAGACATAGAGTAAATAAGTTAAGTTAGAAAATCCTAGGTGTTCTAGCTAGTATAAGTTAGGCGAGGACATGAGTTACATTAATTAGACTTAATCATTTTAGTCCGGTAAAGCAGGCTAGTACTAAGCAGGATCAGGACGTTGAGTCTAGGAAGTTTCATGTCCTAGTTGATATTAGGGCCTGATTGAAATCTGACCGAGTTGCTTTGTTTTGGAAGTTGAAGTGTTAGCTGGAGGAATGGATGATGGTAGAGCCTGGAAGCCTATGGGAATATAGCCAAAGGTTATAAGGTTTGATTTGAGAAATCTGATTTGGAATCTTTCAAGGTTAGCAGTTCTGGGATGATTCAATTGTCACTAATTGAGGTCGTTTGGGGTAAAGACTATCAGTTGAACATATGGATGGCCCTTTTGAGGCTTGCTATGGATGAATAATAATTGATTGAATATTTAAACGGATGGATACGGTGCTAGGAGAAGGATTCTGTTGGATCATGAGAAGATGATCGATCATAGGAAAAATATGGAGGGTCCTCTGAATAATTATGTGAGAATGATCAATCTGATCAATATTTTGGACAATGATGTAGTTGGGCTTGAGATAATAGAAAAAGTATTTTGGTTGATGAAATCAAGTTGGCTGCCTACAGGTTGAGTATAAAGCAAGCCGATAGTGGGCTTTTTAGTATTGTGTTCCATCTTGTAGGAAATTTTGAAGGCAAAATTTTGAGGAACTCCGTCTCCATGTGACAATGGGATGTTTAAAAGTTGAAATTAGATAACAAGACGATGCACAAAGAATATGTGCAAATTTGTATGAGCTTTGATGATATCAAACCTTGATGGGTAAATCCTTGTCTGACGGAATTATGTATATTGGTGTCCGGTATGGGTTCGTTGATGAATTAGTTGATCTCATCTTAAGCACCAAACTTTGATGGGGTACCAGGATGATTAGCAAATTGCCATGTGAGTGTAGATGATTTTGAAGAGGGTATTCTGATTTGTAATTTGGGTCACAAGTTTTAAAGTATCAAATGAGTAGGAAAAAGGGATGATGAAATAAATATCGTTGTGCTTGTAAGTTAAATGATGAAGATATGTACCAAGTTTAAATAGCATGTCAGGCCATACCTGGAAGTCCCAACGGTGTTGGCAGTGTTGGCAATGATCGAATTCTTGATAGAAGATAAGTTGATATTGCTTCAGACAAGATAGAATGTGAAATTAACTTTGGGTTTCAAGGATAAAGAGATATGGTAGGAAATATTATGGATTTTATACGGGCAAAAATTTCTATTGTAAAGGGATTTTTGGAAACATTGCTTTACTTGAGATGGTTTGACCGCAAGATTAGGAACTGCCGATGTTTTCTCGGGATGAAATAGAAGAGAATGTGATTTGAGGAAAATTATGTGCTCTCTTGTTTCCTGATTTTGTGTGATGTCATGTTCACCCTGAGGATTTTGAATTATTTCCTGGTTGTATGGATATATCTATGCTTTGTGGATTTTATGGATTTTGGGAATTGTGATAAGTAGTTAGAGGAGTATTCGGCTGGAAGAAGGAATGTTTGATTTATTCGATCGATATGGTGAAAAGTGGAACCGATGATTTGGAACCGATCTTTCGGTGATGTGAATCCTCTTGGGGTTGAAATGGTACTTGAGAATGTTGGTATAAATTGTATCAAGAGAGTATGATATCCCATAGGTTGTGAATTTTGAATAAGAGACAAGGTCAATCAGGTCATGGATAGACATTAAGTCCAATCAGAAATTGGGACTACCCTTTTCTGAATATTGGTAGGTAACTATTCAAGAATATAGCTAGGAAAGTTCAAGAATGTATATACTTGAAGGAAAAGACCCAGCCAATCTATTTTAATGAGCGATTTTGAAGTGATTGAAATTGACTTTAGTCTCTAAGGATTGTGTGAAATTAAAAGAGTATCGGTTAGGTGCTATTAAAGAAGCCTTAAAACCTCCAGAAAGTAGAATTTAACTAATGAACTAAGAAGTTTGCATAGATGATAATGCCTTTAAGAAAGATTTGGATTTCATCATCCTACATTAATAAATAATCACCCACAAGCAAAGTGGGAGACGTGTTCATGAAGTGATATTGCTCCACCTATAATAAAACTTTTGAGATGAGATTTTTGAGGATTTAGGGATAATTCCTTGGAAGAAATTAAAGGCTTGTAAACCTAAAAGTTGAATGTTGTAATAGGTGGATCTCGGTATGATTCGAGGAGAGTGAATATTAAGATCGATAGTCGATATCGAAAATTTTTATTTGGGAATATGTGAAATTGTTTCGGAGATAACTCTGATCTAATAATCTCAAGGATTAAAAGTAGTTATGTTATAACGGAAAGATGACCTTAGGAGATCACAAGCTAAGCAATCTGTTTAAGGATTATAATGATATGCTCTGATATTGTTAAGGAAACTCTAGGATTATATTTTCCTGCATCGCTTGTGGATCGATGTCCTTGGGTTTAGTGGGAAAAGAAATCCCTAGTTAGAGTTACCCTTCCGTGGTTCAAATTTAATCATTGGAGGTTTCTGTTTGAGAATTTATGAGTATTACCTTGGGAGATAACTTTGCCTAATAAATTTGGGATCTGAATGGTTATGTTCTGATGAAAGCTGACTTTAGAAATGGAGAGTGGATAAGCTTGCCTACGGATCATGTAGATAGATTTCAGTAGGCACCAGTACTGATAATGAACAGTAAGGGTTTATATACTTGATATGCTTTGGTGCCTTAAAGAACATGAGAAAGAAAAATTGTGGGTAGTTTCAATTGCTTGAAAAATAAAATGCCACATTCCTAAGTTGGGAAGTGGAGTTGTGTCCGGAATGTTGAGATTATGAAATTTTGAGATAAGAAAACCCTAGTGGGTTCGTGTTGGAACAACCTACTAATCATGATTATGGAGGACATGTTCAGGTTTAATCAATAAGCTAATCGGTATGCCAACAAGATCTAAAATTGCTCAGTGTTGAAGTTTTGAGATTCTGAGGTTGCAAGTTATTAAGGCCTTGAAATTTTAGATAATGATCTAAAACTGTATCAAAATTATGATTATTGTTATAGTTAGAATTTTTTTTCTGTGATGAATTGAGAATCTGTGAGGATTATTTTTAGGGTTATGGCTATCTTAAAATCAGTTTTAAGCAAGATTACTGCGTAAATTAGGTGTTCGAAATGGAATGTGTCTGATGGAAATGTCAATTTAAAGACATACCAACGAAATGGAAAGAATGTAAGGTATTTCTCCCTTGAAATTTAATTGTGATTCAAGGCTTGTTTCAGAATCTTAACTAAGTTTGATGAGAAATTGAGATATTAGATCAAAAAATGGTGGTGCTGAAATCGCAATCAAATGATCTGAACTTACTGATTTATCAGAGTGCACGGCGGAGAAGAGATGAATCTGTATATATATAATAAGATTTAAGGTAATGTTTAGAGGAAATGCTCAACCTTGAGGTTTAATATAAAATGAAATGAGGCATTCTGCTTGTTTAAAGTTTGAAGTTAAATTAGAAAAGTGGTTAATGAAATAGGTTTGTCTCTAAACATAATGAATTTGGATCCGGGAAGGACATGTCAAAAAATGAAGATCAAGACAATTCTGATATTTATGGTTTTGTAGGATGACCAACCTGATTTAGAAAAGACATAAAGTCATTAAGAAGGTTTCTTGATTCTAAAAATTTAAGGATTGTTAAATTTGGAGGTCAAAATTTTTATAAGTGGGGAAGAATGTGATATCCCGATCTTAAAACATGATAATTATGGAGTAATTATGTGAATAAAAATCATGTTTGGGTTTAAATATAGTAAAAATTTTGATACTGAAGCAAAATGAGGCGAAATGGGCCAAGGGAGCCAGGGCACTCGACCACTGCTCGAGCACCCCTCGAGCACAAAAATGGGAAAGTTGTGCTCAAGAGTGCACCCGAGGCAAGGCGGGAGCGGTCCTGGCTACGGGTAGTGTGCTCAAGTGCTGTTTTGCGAGAGCGGGCGCTCGAGCACCGCTCAACCGGCGCTCGAGCGCCGGTCATGTGAAGCTGCACGTGATTCTTTTCCCTCCTGTTTTTAAGTTGGAAAATGGGATTTGGGGTTTCATTTTGCATGCAACCCACGACAGAACCGAAGGAGAGAAGATAGGAAGGAGAAGGAAGAGAAAAGAAAAGGGAAAAATCTTCTGTCCAATCCCGATCAGAGTGAGGGTAACTGTAAACCGAGTTTAGACAAGTGTATCTCCGATATTATTTTCTACTTTTACAGCTTTTCTGTATCTCAAAAATGGTATTTGTGCTTTAAATTCGTAGTTCTGCATGTTTTCTACAAATATTGCCTTTATTTCTTATTAATCAGATAGATTTTATACTTGTATATACCACTATATATGCCTCTGATTTCATGAAAATACATGTGTTTAGTGTTGGTTTATCGTCCAAAAGTTTGGGCGAAACCATAAGCACACAAATGATAGGATTTAACTATTTTAATCAAAAATTTCTAATATGTAAAAGTTAATCTGTAACGTGATAATGTCAGCATGTGATTTATGTCTAAAAATTTTATAGGGATTTATACTGCTAAATTTCTGAAGATTTTTGAAGCAAAATTGAAGGGTTTCAAACTGTTACTATATATTTTGAAACAAATCTAAAGGATTATAAACCATTACTGCATATTCTGAAGCTAACTGAAGAGCTATTGTGAAACTCTAAATAACTTCTAATACTGAAAAAAAGTTTTCAGTTAAGAAATAAGAATAAAAAATATTATTGATACTGTTAATTAGCACCCAGGACTGATATATTGTGACGACCCGAGTTTCAAAATATGATAATTGGATGGTAAATAAACTAAAATAGGTGAATTTTATTCAAAAGGTACAGGAGGAATGGATTGAAAAGCTCAAAGAATCGAAATTAGTAAATCGGAAACCAAAATGGTAAGCGATGAAATGTTAATTCGTAGACAAGATTTCAGATTTTAAATTGTGATAATTATGACTTGTTGAGGCTATATAATAAAAAATAAGGTCTAAGGATGTACAAGATTGGGTTAGAATGGTCAAAACGGGTCTCGAACGGCAAAAACGCGAAGTAGGCTTGCTGCAGGCTTGCTGCGGGCCTGACCTGCGCCCTCCGGGGGCTCGAGCCTACGGAGAGCACAGAATCTAGATTTGGCTGTACTCGCCATGCGCTTGAGCAGGCCTGGACAGTAGAGCTGTGCACGCCACGCACCTTCTAGGCGCTCGAGCGCGATTAGCAGAATGTGGCCCGCTCACTGAGAGCTTGAGGCGCACTCGAGCGCTGTGACGGAATGGATTTTTTTTTTTATTCTGTCATTCATAACACAATTGAAAACCCAAACTAAACCAATTAGGTGCAACACAGGATCACAGATGCCATCTAGGACCCATATACTTTTAACCATAATAAGTATAGCGGAAGTTATTCTAATACTTGCGGAAGCATTCATATTCATTCAAAAATATTCATTTCCGAGTACATAGCCAAAATGTTTAACCATAGAAGTCCATCAAGTCGTTACAATAATGTTTCTCCAAAATAAGCTTCCGAGGTTTTTAATAATCCTTCAGTCAAGCTCTAATCATTCCAACTCGTCAGGCATAAGCTCTAAAGCTTTATTTGTAGGGGGAAAACATAAAACGGTGAACTGAGACCCAACAAGGTACATGCACATGAGTAGTAAAACGATGATGCAGAATGGTCATGTAACTATGCATAAACAGACGGTTAATCAGAATGCAGTCCAAGATATAGAGAACAAATATCTTGACAGTACAATACTTCAGAATCGGTAATCGATACAGTAAATGGTAAACAGTAACATTACATATCGGTAATTGGTACTTCATTTTCGGTAATCGGTACGGTAATCATAACATATCAGTGAAATAGTACATGGTACTTCTTATCATATCGGTACGGACCCTGCCAGTATCCCCTACTAGCTGAGGGGGTGAATAATCGAGGATAGATTGTGTTCACTCCACACAATCCAAGGCCAGTAACAAAAGTATCCCATCTTGAGGGATCAGTACAGAGTGCCTCCCGAAGGTAGGCCGGTAACAGAATCCTCCTGACCGTAACGCCCCGAGGCAGGGCGGACCACAAATAACTCCATGGACAGAGTTATCCTCGATTACCACCGTAAAGTCCTAAGGCATGCCGGAGAACCTATTCGGACTGTAATCAACCCCGGGTCCAAAAATAACAGAAACAGAAATACTTCCTTTCTGAAAGCCATTTTTAGTAAAGCCGGAGTTCATTTTTAGTACGAAGTCGGAGTTCATTTTCAATACAAGCCGGAGTTCATTTTTAATACAGGCCGGAGTTCATTTTCAATACAGGCCGGAGTTCATTTTCAATACAAGCCGGAGTTCTTCTTTTTTTTTTTTTGACAGAAACCGGAGTTCAAAAGCCGGAGTTCTTTATGGACAAAAGCCGGAGTTCTTTTTCTCAAAAAGCCGGAGTGCTTAAAATGTCGGAGTGCTTAAAAAGCCAGAGTGCTTTTTACTAACAGGACGGAGTGCTTTTTTACTGAAAGCCGGAGTACCTTTAAAAGCCAAAGTTCATAAATCCGGAGTGCTTTTTACTAAAAGTCGGAGTACTTTTAAAAGTCAAAGATTGTTTTCCTCAAGGGACGGAATTCATTAAAAGCCGGAGTTCATTTCACATTAAGGCCGGAGTTCAATTTAAGGCTGGAGTTCTTTTTACAACATAAGGACGGAGTTCATTAAAATCCGGAGTTCATTTTAAGGCCGGAGTTCTTTTGGATGGAGTACTTTTTGGACGGAGTGCCTTTCGGACGGAGAGCTTTTCAGACGGAGTACTTTTTGCTCAAAGGGACGGAGTGCTTTTAACTCAAGGGGACGGAGTGCTTTTCACTCAAGGGGACGGAGTTTTTTTCACTAACGGGACGAAGTACTTTTAAAAGCCACAGTTTCATAAATCCGAACTGCTTTTAACTGAAAGCCAGAGTACTTTTAAAAGTTGAAGCTCATAAATCTGGAGTACTTTTTACTGAATGCCGGAGTACTTTTAAAAGCCGAAGTTCATTTTCCTCAAGGGACGGAGTGCTTTTTACTCAAGGAGACGGAGTGCTTTTTACTCAAGGGGATGGAGTTTAATTACAAATGTCGAGTTCATTTAATATGTAGGAAACCGAGTTCATTTTACATATAGGAAACCGAGTTTAATTTTTATGTGGCCAAGTTCATTTTACAATGCAGAAGGTGGATATTCAATACAGGAAGCAGGAACTTTAAAACAGAGTACACGTGTAGTAAAGCATGAACTTTAAAATAGAGTACACTTGCAATATTCTTAAAGCATGAATTTAAAAGCAGCGTTCGAAGTACACTTGCCTGAGAGTTGATTCCTAGATTTTTACTATCTTGAAGCTTTTTCCCCATCACTCTCTTCGTTCTGCTTGCCTGTGCACCAACAAGTGTAGGGTTTATATAGAGGAGGGGTTTGGTGGAGTAAGTCACTTACTCCTGTACTTGTTTGCAGACGGTAGGTGGGAGTAACCAGATTAGTTTACCTTTCCCATTTGGTCGCTGCTTAGTTGAATTCTAACTAAATTCTAAAGTTTACTTTTGTCTTTAGTTTACTAAATTCTAATTTATTCCGGCCAACTGCTCCTTATAAAACTATTTATTGCCAAAGCTGCCAGTTGACTCTTAGTTCCAAAACTGGTCAGTCATTTCACATGGCCAGTCTTGATTTAACAAGGGTGGAGCCGGACTTATTTTGTATTTCAGTCAACACTTTGAGCCATTTGATTTTGGGATCTCACAAGCGCGACCCCGACTTTTGCCCGCGTCCTGGCCTCGTTTTGTTATAAATTGAAGGGGGAAAAGGGAAAGGGAGAGAGAGAGAGAGCAGGCCATGCACGAAGGAGAGGAAGAAGAGGAAGAAGAGAAGAGGAGAATGGGAAATCACTTGTTCCAATCCACACCCGGTAAAAATAACTATAGATCAGGCCAAGGCAAGTGTACTTCGGACGTTATTTTTCATTTTTATCGATTCTCTTGCTTTAAAGTTGATGAAAATGTTGTAAACTGATGTTGATGCATGTTTAAAGTAAATGAAGCATGTTTTCTTCAATTGTTCGGTTAGAGTTTGTGTTTATCCATGTTTATTGCAAGTTTTGGCTTCGATTTCATGAATAAGCATGCAAGTAGTGTTCGATTTGTTTTCGAAAGCTTATGATGAAACCTTAGCTCGAAAATATTGTGAAGTTTGAGTAAATTGTATGATTTAATATATGTGCATGGATTTATGGCATTAATTTCATGAATAAGTACATATTTAGATATCGATTTGAGTCCGAAAGTTTTGACGAAGCCCTAGGTACGAAAATAAAGAGGTTTTGATGATTTTTAACCGTACTTTCTGTTATATAAAAGTTAATTGACATTGAAATGAAGCTCCCTGTATAATTTGTTTCTAAAAATTTGCACGAACTTATACCGATGAAAATTTCATGCACCGTTGAAGTAAAACTGAAGGAGTTTTTAGACCGTTACCGTATGTTCTGAAATTAACTGAAAGTAAATTGTGAAACTACGATTATGAAAGAAGGTTTTTAACAAAGAGGTTATTTCTGATACCGTTATTTAGGACCCAGGACTGATTATAGTCCGGATAGGTTCTCCAGCATGCCTTAAGATTTTACGGTGGTACTCAAGGATAACTCTGTCCATGGAGTTATTTGTGGTCTTCCCTTCCTCAGGGCATTCAAATAAGGAGGAACCAGAGTTACAGGCCTACCTTCGGGTAGCACACAGTACAGAGATCCCTGGGGATGGGATTTACATGTTACAGTCATAGGCCTTGGATTGTGTGGGGTGAACACAATCTATTCTCGATTATTCGCCCCCTCAGCTAGTAGGGTATACTGGCAGGGTCTGTTACCGTTATGCTATGTCACCGATTACAGTTTATCGTCTACAGTTTACTGTTTCAGTTTACCGATTATAGTTTACCGTTTACAGTTTATAGTGTACCGATTATAGTTACCGTTTACAAGTTTACCGATTACAATATACAGTTTACCGATTATAGTTTACCATTTACAGTTTATAGTGTATTGATTATAGTTACCGTTCACAATTTATAGTTTACTGATTACTGATTTCTAATTATGAGGTTTAATATTGTCAAAGTATGCCTTCTCTGTTTTGTATGACCGTTCTGTTTCTGTACAGTTATATGACCGTTCTGCATCATTATTTTACCGTTCATATGCATGTATCTTGTTGGGCCCCGATTCACTGTTTTATTATTTCCTCCCCTCCAGATGAGATAGTAGAGTTAGTTCCCGACGAGAAAGAGTGATCAAGAGAAATTTCTAAAGACTTTTGAGGACCTGAAGCATTTTGGAGCTATTTTGGGAGAGCAGTTGATGTAAAGACTTGACTGATCATATGATTTTGTACACTGATCTTGTGTCGATGGATATTCATGAACATGTGAATTTTGTATAGAGCGCATATGATGTATATGATAGTAAAAAGGAAAGACTATGCTTTTATAGGTTAATAGTTTAACTTCCGCTCTAAATTTTGGATATACTGTATAGGTCCTAGACGACATCTCATTATTAAACTGTTATTTAGTTAATGGTTTTATAGATTTATGCCCTGAATGGCACATGTAATCCTGTGTATGTATGCTGTAGGAAGAATTGTGGATAATTGTTAGTTGTATGCTTGTAATGGATGATCATTCAAGTTGTATTTTGGATTTTCATCCTGTTAGAAAGGAGACTCTGCCAAAATTTTTGCAGAAGTCTTGCCTTATATCTTAGTACCGTAAATCCTGTTCCTGTCTTGACGGAAGCTTTTGAGAAAAAAAAATAAAAAGATCGTTCCGTCACATTTGGTATCAGAGAATTGAGATGATCAACCGAAAAGCGGAAGCATAGGTTTGTATCTTTGTACTGAATTCCTATAGGAATTGGTCGAGAGAGCTGTGAGGAGGCACCTTGACGTCCTACATTGATTTGTGCCAATTTAGTGCTTGAGCTGATTGGTATTGATTCGAGGTCTAGGGTAATTATTTTTGATTCGAAGTTTAGGCTTGATCATTCTGGATTGAGGTCCTAAAAGGGACAGCGGATCAATTTAGTCCGTATGGTAGATAAGTGGAATTGATGGTTGAGGTCTATGTAACTTGGAGTCAATTTTGGGAAAGTAAGTTTAAGGATACCGATTTAGGATCAATTCGTAGTGATCAAGTGTATGAATTTTTGGGTAATGCGAATCCATCGGAATTGAGAAAGGTGTTCGTAGATGTTGATGTGAAAGGTATTGATAGGATATTATACCTTTCAATCAAGTCATGAATTCTGAATAAGAGACAAAACTAATCGAACCGAGAATAGGTGTTAAATCCAATTAGTCACGAGAACACCCCTTTGAGTCAGTTGATGGATGTTAAGAAATCTAACAATGAAATGTTTTAAGGATATGTATATATCTTTAGAAGAAAAGATCAAGTCAACTTGTTTTAATGGATGATTTGGAGTCGGTAGAAATTAACATTAGCCTTTGAAGATTTTGTATGGAATTAAAGGGGCATTGGCTAAATACCGTTGTGGATACCTTAAAACCTCTAGGAAGTAAGATAAACTGATGAGATTGTTCTGGTTGGTTGAGTAATTGGTTACTCAGAGGATTAATCAATTGATAAGTGGGCACAATAAATGAATAGGTGATTTCTAGGATCGATCCGCTTTCATAACATGTCAATTATGGATGATTGAAAAATTTTGTCTCGACAGTATTCGGATAAAGGTATGGTTGCTACGAAGTTTGAAAGTGCTATATGGGTTTTGAATTTTTGTGGGTGTCCATGAATTTTATGGGATGGATCTTTCAGTCATATTTGGGTCCATATTGAGATGACCTCATGATGGGTCCAAAGGAACGTAGAAAATATGTACTCCATTGGAAATTGTGTCATGGATTGAGAGTAGTTGTTAACTAGAGACCTGATCGAGAAAGGAACGCAAGTTTAGTCTAAGAAAATGCCTCGTTGAGCGTATGGTATCTTTGATAGCACGATTTTGAATCCGTAGGACCTTAAGTGGTAACTAAATAGGGAAGGCTAATTAATGTTGAGAAGGGGTATGTCTTTCTTAGGATTAACTGAATCTGATAAGCAATCTGGCAAGTATCCCTCGAGGATTGTAGTGTTCATGAGTCGTTTAACTCGAGAAAGGTTTGTAATTATTATGATGAGATACAAAAAGGTAATTACGGGGAGTAAAAAGGGTCGATTGATTTCCATGTTATTTGGGATGACCATTGATGGGTTAGTAAGTTAACATAGCAGGTAATATTTTTGAAGAGGTTAGAATTTTTCTATTCCGGTGTCGTGATAAGTGACTATCCCCATATAAGTGGAAGAAAGGTTCATAGTTAGAATTACTCCGCCAGTACATCGAAATTAATAGTTGGAATCTCGGCTTTGGGAACTTAGGTATGTTACCTTGGAGGTAGCTAATACCGGATAATTTCAAGGGTTATAAAAGATGTGTCACAAATAAAGAAACAATCTTGCGATATTGTGAATGAATAAATCCATTTAAGGATTGCTGGGAGAAACCTTTGCATCTTTAAGAAATTCGCCCTTAATGCTGATAATTAACGTTAAGAGTTTTTAGACTCAGTGTGCTTTTGGTGTTTTGTAGGAGATGTGAAAGGAAAAATTACGAATACGTTCAAATTCTTGGATAATAGAGGGTTGTTTTCTTAAATTGGGAGACAGAAACGTATTCAAAGTATTGGAGCCATGAAATTTTGGAACGAGAAATCCCTATGGTTTTGTTTCAGGATGATTCACCTATATTATATTTATGGAAAATGTATTCAGATTAAATTAGGTAGCCCATTGGTATGCCAACAAGATTCAGAGGTTTCTAAGTATTTGGATTTTGAGATTTCGGGTAATGACCTAAAGTTGTAATAAATCTTTGGGTGATAATTTTTAATTAAAACTTGATTAGGGAGTTCTAGGAGTTAAGTTAAATTTGATATAGTGGCAAATTATAATCGAATGATTCGTAGATAGATAAATAATTAGAGTTGCGCAGTAGAAATGTGGCAAACTCAAATATGATGAGGTTTAATATGAGGCTCAGAAGGAATATTTCCCTTCTAGGCTTAGGGTAGGATCAAGCAAGAACTTTCAGCCGTTTGAGGTTTCAAGTTAAGTCAGAAAAGTAGTTAATGAATTTGTTGTGTCTTCGAACTTGATAGAATTAGATTCTGATAGAATGTGTTGGGTAATAAGAACCAGGATAATTCAACGCTCAAGATTCTTTGAGATAACCGTTTAATCAATGAGGTGATTTGAAAATGCTAGAAGAATTTAGAAGGTTACCACTAATTGTAGGAATTTAAGGTTCGGGGAGAATGCTCATTATTGAGACTGAGCATAAATTAAAGTAAGAATTTTCAACTGATTGAGTACTTGAGCTAAGTCGCAGGGAAATTAATAGGTTTAAGTTGCCCTCAAACTTGATAGATTAGTGTGAAGCTTTTCCCAGGAATCGTAAAGGTGGAAGTAAATAAGTGATTGTGATGAATTATCTTGGGAAATTTAAAGCTTATCCCCATAAGCAAGTTTCAATTTAGGTTTTGATTGAATGAAATGAGTAATAAGGATCAAAACAATTCAATACTTGAAGTATTTTGGGATAATCGTTTAACCGAGGAGGTGATTGGGAATGCTTGGGAGAATTCCTTTGACTCGGTCATTTCGAGATTCGTCAAATTTTGAGGACGAAATTTCTATAAGTGGGGGAGAATGTGACGACTCGAGTTCCGAAATTTGAAAATTGGAAGGTAAATAAGTTAAAATAGGTGAAATTGTGTTCAAAAGGTACGAGAGGAATGGATTAGAAAGCTCAAAGAATCGAAATTAGTAAATTGGGAACCGAAATTGTAAGCGATGAAATGTTAATTCGTAGACAAGATTTCGGATTTTAAATTGTGATAATCATGACTTATTGAGATTGTATAATAAAAAATAAGGTTTAAGGATGTGAAAGATTGGGTTAGAATGGTCAAAACGGGTCTCGAATGGTAAAAACGTGAAGTAGGCTTACTACAGGCTTGCTGCGGGCCTGACCTGCGCCCTCCGGGGACTTGAGCCCACGGAGAGCACAGAATCCAGATTTGGCTGTGCTTGCCGCGCACTCGCCGCGTGCTCGAGCCAGCCTGGACAGTAAAGCTACACATGCCACGCGCCTTCTAGGCGTTCGAGCGCGATTAGCAGAATGTGGCCCGCTCGCTGAGTGCTTGAGGCACGCTCGAGCGTGGCCCTGACTTTTGCCCCCATCCTGGCCTCATTTTTATTATAAATTGAAGGGGAAAAAGGGAAAGGGAAAGGGAGAGAGAGAGAGAGCAGGCCACAAATGAAGGAGAGGAAGAAGAGGAAGAAGAGAAGAGGAGAAGGGAAAATCACTTGTTCCAATCTACACCCGGTAAAAAAAATGGTAGATCGGGCCAAGGCAAGTGTACTTCGGATGCTGTTTTTCATTTTCACCGATTCTCTTGCTTTAAAGTTGATGAAAATGTTGTAAAATGATGTTGATGATGTTTAAAGTAAATGAAACATGTTTCCTTCGATTGTTCGGTTAGATTTTGTGTTTATCCATGTTTATTGCAAATTTTGGCTTCGATTTCGTGAATAAGCATGTAAATAGAGTTTGATTTGTTTCTGAAAGCTTGTGATGAAACCCTAGCTCGAAAATATTGTGAAGTTTGAGTAAATTGCATGATTTAATATATGTGCATGGATTTATGGCATTAATTTCATGAATAAGTACATATTTAGAGATCGATTTGAGTCCGAAAGTTTTAACGAAACCCTAGGTACGAAAATGAAGAGGTTTTGATGATTTTTAACCGTAGCTTCTGTTATATAAAAGTTAATTGACATTGAAATGAAGCTCCCTGTATAATTTGTTTCTAAAAATTTGTACGGACTTATACCGATGAAAATTTCATGCACCGTTGAAGTAAAACTCAAGGAGTTTTTAGACCGTTACCGTATGTTCTGAAATTAACTGAAAGTAAATTGTGAAACTATGATTATGAAAGAAGGTTTTTAATAAAGAGGTTATTTCTGATACCATTATTTAGGACTCGGGACTGATTATAGTCCGGATAGGTTCTCCGACATGCCTTAGGACTTTACGGTGGTAATCGAGGATAACTCTGTCCATAGAGTTATTTGTGGTCTTCCCTTCCTCAGGGCATTAAAATAAGGAGGAACAACAGTTACAGGCCTACCTTCGGGTGGCACACAGTACAGAGATCCCTGGGGATGGGATTTACATGTTACAGTCATAGGTCTTGGATTGTGTAGAGTGAACACAATCTATTCTCGATTATTCGCCCCCTCAGCTAGTAGGGTATACTGGCAGGGTCTGTTACTGTTATACTATGTTACCGATTACAGTTTACCGTTTACAATTTACCGTTTACAGTTTACCGATTATAGTTTACCGTTTACAATTTATAGTGTACTGATTATAGTTACCGTTTACAAGTTTACCGATTACAGTATACAGTTTACAGTTTGCTGATTATAGTTTACCGTTTACAATTTATAGTGTATCGATTATAGTTACCGTTCACAGTTTACAGTTTACCGATTTCTGATTTCTAATTATGAGGTTTAATATCGTCAAAGTATGCCTTCTTTGTTTTCTAGATTATGTTTTATATGACCGTTTTATTTCTACACAGTTATATGACCATTCTGCATCATTGTTTTACCGTTCATATGCATGTACCTTGTTGGGCCCCGGCTCACTATTTTATTATTTTTTCCCTCTAGATGAGACAGTAGAGTTAGTGTTCGACCAGAAAGAGTGATCAAGAGAAATTTCTGAAGACTTTTGAGGACCTGAAGCATTTTGGAGCTATTTTGGGAGAGCAGTTGATGTAAAGACTTGACTGATCATGTGATTTTATATACTGATCTTGTGTCTATGGATGTTCATGAACATGTGAATTTTGTATAGAGCGCATATGATGTATATGATAGTAAAAAGGAAAGACTATGCTTCTGGAGGTTAATAGTTTAACTTTCGCTCTAAATTTTGGATATACTGTACAGGTCCTAGATGGTATCTCGTTATTGAACAATTAGTGTAGTTTATGGTTTATAGATTTGTGTCATGGATGACACATGTGATCCTGTGTATGATGCTGTAGGAAGAATTGTGGATAATTATTAGTTGTATGCTTGTAACGGATGATCATTCAAGTTGTATGTTGGGTTTTCATCCTGTTATAAAGGAGACTCTGCCGAAATTTCTGCAAAAGTCTTGCCTCATATCTTAATACCGTTAATCTTGTTCCAGTCTTGACGGAAGCTTTTGAGGAAAAAAGAAAGTCTGTTCTGTCACATATACAGTCAAGTTAGGTTCTCCAATATGCCTTAGAACGTTATGGTGGTAATCAAGGATAACTCTATCCATGAAATTATACGTGCTCCTCTCTTTCTCAGGGCATTAACCTAGAGGATAGTTATTGTTTCTGGCAAGCACCCTTGTATTGAATCCCATGAGAGGGGATAGATCCCTTGAGAAGGGTTCTCCTATTCCTGTTTCTGGTCTTAGATTGTGTGGAGTGAACACAATCTATTCTCGATTATTTGCCCCATCTGCTAGTACGATCTGCTGGTGGGGTCCTTTACTGATAGAAAAGGGATATTTTATAATTTATAGACTTGAGATCGATTTTGGCTTTCTGAAGCATATTTTACCGGTTTATTATTAATGAAGCATGATTGCACTGATTCCTAATTTTCAAAGCTTGATTATTATCAAATTATGCTTTCTCTGTATTCCATTCATTGTTCTGCCCCTGAATATTTCCATGCTATAGTTTATGTAAATCACTACTTTATAGCATTTATACTTTAAGTTGCAATTGTATCCATTTTATTGCACTCTATTCTATATGAAAGTTTTACCATATGCCTGCATGTACCATGCTAGGCTTTGGCTCACTGTTTTACTATTTTTTCTCCCTCCAGATGAAACAGTAGAGCAAGTACCAGACGAGAAGGAATAGTTAAAGCTTAACCTGAAGATATTCCGGAGACTTGAAGTATGTTGGAGACCTTGGAAGGAAATAGTTTGAATGTAAACACTAGATTTTATGTATATGGATTCTGTATATGGAATGTATGTGATGCATGCGATGAAACAGGAAATTATGCTTCCGCGGGTTTATAGTTTTGCTTCCACTATTTGTTTTCTGGATTCTATACAGGTCCTAGATGGCATCTCTATTCCGAACGGTTAATATAGTGGATAGGAAATGTAAAATATAAGTCCCAGGAAATTATACGGCATCTGTATAATTTTGTATACACTGTGTTTCAAAATTAGAATACTTGTTGATGGATATGATTGTGTTATTCTGTATGTTTATAGGTTACAAGCAAGATTTGTATTTCCGTTTAGTCCAATTTTAGAGGAGACTAGTCCGTTTTTCCCTAGAACTTTGGATTGTTAATTGGGCTTAGGTTTTTATTTTTTGTAATGACATAAGTTTCTAAGGACAAAAAAATTGTTCTGCCACTTGTTTGGTTGAGATAAATGGGTTGTTCTTAACTATTGATTTGATTTTATTGGAGATCAATGATTTCAATATAATTTTGGGTATGGATTGGTTATTGAGGAATCATGCAAATATTGACTATTTCTATAAGAGAGTAGATTTCAAAATTCTGGAATGTGAGCCCATTCACATCTAAGAAATTTAGCTGGTGGGGTTATCTTGTTTTATTTCGGATCTGCAAGCTCGTCATCTGTTGAGTAGTGGGTGTAAAGATTATTTGGCTTATACCAGTGTGGTAGAAAGCCGTGAGTTATCAGCGAAGGAGGTTCTGATGGTGTGCAAGTTTAAGGATGTATTTTTTGACAAGTTGTCTGCTCTACCACCACATCGAGAGATCGAGTTTGGGATTGATCTCATACCTGGATCACCATCTATCTCGAAGACACCCTACTGTATGGCTCCTACTAAGTTGAAAGAATTGAAGCAACAATTATAGGACTTGTTAGACTTGGGTTTTATTAGACCTAGTGTTTCGCCGTGGGGTACTCCAATCCTATTTGTGAAGAAAAAGGATGGGACTTTGCGGTTATGCGTGGACTATCATGAGTTAAATAAAATCACGATCAAGAATAAGTACCCATTGTCATGGATTGATGGTCTCTTCGATCAATTGCAAGGAACCTATGTGTTCTCAAAGATTGATCTTCAGTTGAGATATATCAGCTGCGAATCAAGCAAGAAGATGTAGCGAAAATGGCATTTCAGATGAGATATGGCCATTATGAATTTCTTGTGTAGCCATCGGATTGACGAATGCTCCAACTGTGTTTATGGATTTGATGAACTGGGTTTTTCAACCTTACTTGGATAAATTTGTTGTGGTTTTCATTGACGACATCTTAATTTATTCTAAGAGTGGTGTTCAGCACAATAAGCATTTGAGGACCATGCTCCAGACCCTTAGGGAGCATAAGTTGTTTGCAAAGATGAAGAAGTGCGAGTTTTGGCTCGATGAGGTTGTATTCTTGTGACAACCCGAGTCCGGATCCCCGAACTCGACCCAGACTGTCACGGTGAAAGTCTCGAGTCGTCCCCAATTTCAAAAATTACACATCATTAATTAACTCAACATCATCAAAACATCATCAATAATCCTCATAAATGAATCATAAATTAAATAACCATAACAGAAATAATAATAACCTCAATAGGCGATATCGATGTCCCAAAATATCAATTCTCATAAGGAAAATCTAACAAAAGTCAAATAATAAATAAATCAAAAATCTTAAATCCCCATCTGGAGAGCCTCAAGCTCTGATATCACCTCTATCTGGTAGCTATCCAAAAGTCACATGATCTCATTGATCTTGATGTCAACCTGTCTAATCTGGAGCCAATAAAACACAAAGGAGAGCCAAAACCTAATAAGTGATAATAATAAAAAATACTAATAACAATAACGATCTCGGATATCATCTACCAAGGTCTCAACATACTCTGAAAACCTACTACATCTGAGACAGATTACAGCACGTCATAAATACGACTCTAAGCAAATGGGTCCCACAAGAACCTCACATCCAAAAACAACAAGAGTGCCAATAAACAATGGTAATCCCCTGGAATCCAACATCAACGATGATTGAAAATTTTTTCGATCCATATGTCAGCGAGAATGATCAGCATAATCACGATAACAATTAATAAGGATTCCACTGAATCTGAATAACAATCATGGCATAGGTTCCATCGAACCTTTCACAAATGAGGTCCCAATATACAAGATATCACGAAAAGTCTCCTTAGACCTTATACATCACTGTGAATCTTCTATCCACACACCCGACTCATGGCTAGTAATCCTCAAGGTTTCAGTGCTCGCAAGTTTGACAAGCAACCCTATGGTCTCATAGTACTTGCCAGCCGTAATGTACAACTACCGAATCAATACTCTCGTTATCCCATCGGATAACCTTCACATATTATATGATCCTCTGATCCACAGAATATTCATATCATTATCAAGTCAAATCGAGCACCACCTCGGCTCGATATCTACTGATATCTCACAATTCGGTTCACAGGATTATAAGCATCCATCCAAACGACCACAACCTCCGGAATATGGATTCAGTATCTGAAAAGTGCAGACTACATTAAAGTACCAAAGCCTCCCATTCGATCAGGTACTTCAATGTTTTCACACACTCTACTCAACCTTGACCGGAAGAAACTAACAAACACACATACTAATACACCGAGTATAACGCAAAGAAAGTTTTGCAACATCAATAACAGAACGTCGTTTGGTGCTGACGAGACCGTACTCACACGATTAAATCTAACACGAAGGAACATATCTTAGGATGTCCTAAGGGAATACATAGATCAAGATATGATCAGCTCAACTACTTCACTATTTTATTTCGGAGCGATGCCTACGACTAAGGTCAACAATATTTTTTTATTTCAAATTTCCATCCCCAAATTAATTTTACAAGGTTCCAACAATTAATTGGCAATATTTATTTATTCATACTGTAATGGTCCAGATCCTATAATATAGAAAATCCCCGATGTCAAGTTAAAATTACCTAGAAAAACGAGTTAAGGATAGTATTCCGGTCAACGAGTGTTGACCGGAAGACGTGATGAAGGAGTAATCCGGTCAACGTAAAATGTTGACCGGAAAACGTGAATGGAATGAAGGACGGGAAAGAGGAAAGTAATCCGGTCAACGCCATCTAGTTGACCGAAATATATTTAAATGAGAAACATAAATTTGGTCAAGGTCAGTTGACCGAAAATTAATAAGGAAACTTTTTAAAAAATGTAAAACCATAAATAACCTGAAAATTAATAAGAAAACTCTTTGGAAAATGTAGAACCATAAATAACCTGAAAATTAATAAGGAAACTCTTTAGAAATATGGAACCATAAATAACCTAGAAATTTAATAAAGAAACTCTTTGGGAATGTAAAGCCATAAATAACATACTCCGAAACATTCCCCCCAGTGTGGCCAAACCCTAACGACGGCCGTCAGACCCAAAGCCTATAAATAAGAACTAGAGGGCGTGAGAAAGAGGCACGCAATAGAGTTTCCTAGTAAATGGAGACCAAAAGTTCAAGGCAAAGTAAAAGAAATCCAGGTAAGAGTACTCACCCTTATTTTAAGTTCATGATTATGAATGTTTACAATGCTAGTATATCTGATATTTTTATAAACTTATATTTCAGTATGTATGATGTTTGTTTTGCTCCTTCGATTTAAGGAAGAATAATTCTTAATCACATTTTAGAAAAAGAAACCCTGATATTCATGATGTTCGGTTTTGTTCTGCTTGAAGTATGATTATTTGTCGATTTATATGAACTTTGATAATTGCATGTTTAAAGAAAAGACTTCCAACCCTTGAGAAAAGAGCTCCGGCTTTTTAGAAAAAAACTTCGGCCTTTTGAGAAAAGAACTCCGCCTTCTTGAAAAAAGAGCTCTGGCTTTTTTTTTAAAAAAAAAGAACTCTGGCCTTTTTAGAAGAAAAACTCTGCCCTTGCTAGAAAAGTACTCCGGTTTTTAAGAAAACGATTTCCTACTTTGACGAAAAGGACCTCTAACTTTTGATCAAAGAATTTTCGACTTTAAGATGATTAACAGGCTATACAGATTTCAATTGTTAAAGTTAAAGAACATAGGATATAAGAACAAGGAAAATGTATGTAATTCGGACAGCAAGTGAAACTCTACGACTTTCGACTTTCGAACTATGACGGATGGCCATCAAAAGACATGAACTATGAACGGAGTTTCCATTAAACTTGCTGTTAAAGATGGATGAAGTATATTGGAGTGACACTCGAGGACTACCTCCTGGGCCAGGGGGAGACTTTTGGTGGCATAAGACTTTTGAACTACGGCCCCATATATCGGGTTAAAGGCATTACCTCCCGCCTCGGGGAGCATAATGAGAGGATACGGCTTTAAGTTGTAGGGTAACACACAACCCTTTCTCGATGTTGTCTGCTCCCGTCCGATCCCTAAAGATGACAAGAATTTCAAATGGTTTTTATGACTCTTCTGAAGGCAAGATAATAAGAATTAAGAACAAGAAAATTCTGAACTAAAGAAGAAATTATATGGTGATTTTATATGTTAAAGTTATGATATAAATTCTTACTTTGATCTGATTATATGTATGTTTATGTTTTCTGTATGTGAGTATCTTGCTGAGCTTTGTACCCCACTCTTGCCAATTTTCAGATGATAAGAGGCTTATGGAGGATGAAATTGAGTAGAACTATATGAAGTAGCTAGACGGCATAGCTGGCTGGAGCTGATCAATGAAGAACTGAATTTATTTCTTTTGATATTTTGAGAAGGACTTGTAGAACAGTTACGCTGTATAAGAATTTATGGATGTTAGCGTGACGGAACGGATTTTTTTTCCTCAAAAGCTTACGTCAAGACAGGAACATGATTAACAGGTTGAATTACAAGGCAAGACCTCTGCAAAAATTTTGGCAGAGTCTCCTTTGTAACTGGAAGAAACCCCAAAAATACAACCTATAAAATCAACTAATATAAGCACACAACTATCAATTATCCACAATTCTTCCTACAATAATCATATATAGGATCACATGTGCCATCCATGGCACAAATCTGTAAAATCAATAACTATACTATCAGTTCAATAACGAGATGCCGTCTAGGACTTGTACAGTATATCCAAAAGACTAGAACGGAAACTAAACTAATAACCTGCAGAAGTATAGTTTTTCCTTTTTACTATCTCATACATCATGCATTCTATACGAAATCTACATGTCCATGAACATCCATAAATACAAGATCAGTATACAAAATCGCATGATCAGACAAGTCTTCACGTCAACTGCTCTCCCAAAATAGCTCTAAAAAGCTTCAGGCCCTCAAAAATCTTCAGGGTTTCCTTCGGTCACTCTTTTTCGTTGGGCACTAATTCTATTGTCTCACCTGGAAGGAGAAAAATAATAAAACAGTGAGCTGGGGCCCAGCAAGATACATGCACATGAGCAGTAAAACAGTGATGTAGAACGGTCATGTAGCTATGCATGAACAGAACAGTTAATCAGAATATAATCCAGGAAATAGAGAAAACATACTTTAATGGTATTAAGCATCAGTATCAGAAATCAGTAGTCGGTAAATAGTATTCAGTAAATGTTAATTAGCAAACAAAAAACGGTAAGCAGTAGTCGGTGTTCAGTATTCGGTAAATTGTAAACGGTAATCGATACTCGGTAGACGGTAAACAGTAAACGGTACTCCATAATCGGTAATCGGTACAGTAAACGGTAACATAACATTATCGGTAACAGACCGTGCCAGTATATCCTACTAGTTGAGGGGGCGAATAATCGAGGATAGATTGTGTTCACTCCACACAATCCAAGGCCTGTAACTGTAATATCCCATCTCACGGGATCGGTACGGTATGTCACCCGAAGGTAGGCCGGTAACGGTAATTCCTCCTAACCGTAATGCCCCGAGGACAAGACGGATCACAAATAACTCCATGGACAGAGTTATCCTCGATTACCACCGAAAAGTCCTAAGGCATGCCGGAGAACCTATCCGGACTGTAGTCAGTCCCGGATCTTAAATAACAGTAACGAAAATAACCTCTTTATTAAAAACCCTCTTTCACAATCATAGTTTCACGATTTACTTTCAGTACATATGGTAACGGTCTAAAAACTCCTTCAGATTTACTTCAACGGTGCATGAAAATTTTAACGGTATAAGTTTGTGTAAATTTTCAAAAACAAATTATACAGGGAGCTTCTCTTCAATGTCAATTAACTTTTATATAACTGGAGCTTTGGTTAAAAATCACTAAAACTCCCTTCATTTTCGTACTTAACGCTTCACCAAAGTCTTCAGACTCAAATCGATCTCTATACATGTGCTTATTTATGAAATAAATGCCATAAATCCATGCATATACATTAAATCATGTAATTTACTCAATCTTCACAATATTTTCGAGCTAGGGTTTCATCACATATTTTTGGAAGCAAATCGAACAACATTTACATGCTTATTCACGAAATCGAAGCCAAAACTTACAATAAACATAAATAAACACAAAATCTAACCGAATAATCGAAGAAAACATACTTTATTTACTTTAAACATGCATCAACATCATTTTAGAACATCTTTATCAACTTTAAAGTAAGAGGAAATGGTAAAAACGAAAAACAACGTTCGAAGTACACTTGCCTTAGCCCGATCTACTGTTATTTTTATCGGGTGTGGATTGGAATGAGTGATTTTCCCTTTTCCTCTTCTCTTCCTCCTCTTCTTCGTTCGCGCCTCTTCTCTTTCTCTTCCACTTTCCTTTTCTCTTTCCCTTTTTATAACAAAATGAAGTAGCATGCGGGAGAAAACTCGGGGCCGCACTCGAGCGCTCAGCGAGCGGGCCTTATTCTGCTTTTCGTGCTCGAGCGGCCAGCGAGCGCGCGGCGAGCGCGCTACATTCTATTTTTTGAGCTCGAGCGGTTGGCGAGCGCGCGGCGAGCAGGGCAGCTTCTGGATTTTGGGCTCGATGGGTGGGCTCGAGCACATGGAGGCACGGGTCTATCACGCGGCAAGCCTGCAGCAAGCCTACATCGCGTTTCGCAGTTCGGGACCCATTTTGACCATTCTAACCCAATCTTTCACATCCTTGGACCTTATTTTTGATCATATAACATTAATAAGTCATGATTATTATAATTTAAAATCCAAAATCTTATTTACAAACTAACATTTCACAGTTTACAGTTTTCGTTCCCGATTTACCAATTCCAATTCTTTAAACTTTTTAATCCGATTCCTTCCTTACCTTTCGATCACAATTCACTTATTTTACTTAATTACCTCCCAATTATCATAATCCGAAACTCGGGTCGTCACAGTTAGCATGTTTCCGTGATTACTTTATTGATAAATGAAATCCATATTTCTAGTAGCATCTCAAGTTATATCAAGGCATTCATGTCCGACTAACCTTAGTGTTGGCCGGCCAAATATGAAATTAAAACCGAAAGGCCAGCTCAAGTAGTTCGGCCTCAAGCAATCCTGTGTATAAAAGAAAGGTTTATTCATATGAAAGAAAAGAAAATTTTTTTATGTCCACCTAGTTATTATCTATTATCTATTTTGATGCAAGGATTTAGGCTTGACGGCGGCTTTATGTGGTGGAATAAGGCCGGTCTGTCACAGTTGGTATCAGAGAAAGAACTGAGATGTTTTAGGTCAATTTAAATCAATACGGAAACTTAGGACAGGATTAGTTAAGGCAAGAAGGGGTTTAGCAAGGTATCATGCCAGTATTGATTATTTCCGAAAAAGAGTGGATTTCGCCATCCCTGGAAACAAGCCTTTCTATATTCAGGGAGTCAGACGTAAGGAAGCTTCTTGCTTCATTTCGGCCCTCCATGCCTGTCACTTGATTGGTGATGGGTGCCAAGCTTACTTAGCCTTTGCTAATGTGACTGAGGGTCAAGGAACTCTGGCCAAAGAGATTCCTGTGGTATGGAAATTCGAAGACCTATTCCCTGATGAGTTACCTAGGCTACCGCCCAAGCAAGAGTTGGAATTTGGAATAGAATGGTGCCAGGATCAGCACTAATATCCAAATCACCATATAGGATGGCACCGGCTGAACTTAAGGAGTTAAAACAGCAACTCCAGGAGTTGTTAGATAAGGGTTTCATTCGGCCAAGTGTGTCACCATGGGGTGCACCGGTCCTGTTTGTAAGAAAGAAGGATGGGACCTTGAGGTTATGCGTGGATTATTGGAAACTGAATAAAATTACCACTAAGAATAAATATCCTTTGCCAAGGATTGACGACCTCCTTGATCAGTTACAAGGAGGTTATGTATTCTCAAAGATCGACCTTAGATCCGAATACTATCAGCTTCAAATCAGAAGGGATGACATAGCAAAGACTGCTTTCCGAACTAGATATGGGCACTATGAGTTTGTAGTGATGCCTTTTGGGTTGACTAATGCGCCAGCCGTATTTATGAACTTGATGAATCGAGTTTTTCAACCCTACTTGGATAAGTTCATGATAGTCTTTATTGATGACATTCTTGTTTATTCGAAGAGCTATGAGGAACATGAAAAGCATTTAAGGACCACACTCCTGATCTTTAGGGAACACCAGCTGTTCGTCAAACTGAATAAGTGTAAATTTTGGATAGAGGAAGTGGGATTCCTTGGACACGTCATTTCCAAATAAGGGATTTCCATTGACCCTAAGAAGGTGGAGGTAGTACTGAAATGGAACCGAACAACCTCTGTGACTGAGGTATGGAGCTTCTTAGGCTTGGCCGGATATTATAGACGGTTTGTGGAAAACTTCTCCCAAATCGCCTTACCACTCACACAACTAACAAAGAAAGAGGCCAACTTTGAGTGGACCGATGATCGTGAAGGGAGCTTTCAAGCACTTAAAGACAGGCTAACTTCTGCACTGATCCTGACCATTCCAAATAAATCAGGAGGACTGATTGTCTATTGTGATGCCTCAAAGATTGGATTGGACTGTGTGTTAATGCAGTACGAAAGGGTAGTTGCCTATGGGTCATGACAGTTGAAGGATCATGAAAGAAATTACCCAACTCACGATCTGGAATTAGCTGCTGTAGTGTTTGCACTGAAAATTTGGAGACATTACCGATATGGTGAGAAATTCTGTGACGGACCGGGTTATTTTTCTTAAATAACCCTCCGTCAATAATAACATAAACCAATGCCCATAATTAGAATTATAAATTTCTGCAGAAAATTGGGTAGAGTTCCATTTGTAAATCGGATATTTACCAAAATACAAACACCTGTATAACCCTGTATAATATAGAAATATATCCAAATAAACCAAACAATCAACATTATATTTCAACAATACACAAAACTACACATCCCAACTCCAAGTCCCAACATTATACATCAATCCAATCACAACACATCACAGGATCCAAATGCCACATATAATTCGTGGCTCCAACGTAGTGTATCTAAACACAGCATCAGCTCAAGAGAGATGCTACTAGGCCTAAACAAAAATCTATACACCCAAATAAATGCGCAAGCAGAATTAAATCCATAAGTTACCTGCGGATGCACAACAATAACCATACAATAATAACAAACCACATTAAACTATCAGGCCGTTTACATTTTAGTACAATAGATGTAACTAAAGTTTCAGGCTTTTGACATTCAGCTAGTCTCCTCAAGTGAGTCCTTCCCCTTGCTCTAATTAATCAAGCGCTAACTTAATACTCTCACCTGGGAGGAGAAATAGCAAGAGTGAGCATACAGCTCAGCAAGTGAAATCATACATCACTATCAAATTGTAAAGAAACATGAATATGATAATGAAAAGGGGCAACATGCATTCAAAATACAATGAAACCTGAGAGGAAGGGAATATTTAGAAGTACTGATTTGCCATTTATCATATTTTGGGACCTTTAATTGCCATTTGAACATGCTTTAATTGTCATTTATCAATTTACTTTAGTCTTTGTGGACCAGGGCCAGTAGGTCGTACTAGCAACGATGTGAGAGAACGAGGAAAGGATCAAGATACTCCTTATGATCTAAGGCCGTGAGGGCTTATTCTTAGACCCAGCCAGGGGGTCATCGTCATCTACATATCGATAATCGCCCCATTCCCCCGGGGTTCCAGGGTAGTTCCTCGTTCTTCC
This sequence comes from Nepenthes mirabilis, assembly GCA_025585075.1. Taxonomy (NCBI): domain Eukaryota; kingdom Viridiplantae; phylum Streptophyta; class Magnoliopsida; order Caryophyllales; family Nepenthaceae; genus Nepenthes; species Nepenthes mirabilis. The sequence continues at coordinate 29,124 of JAODPA010072392.1, forward strand.
ACAATAGTATCCTAAGGCATGCCACGGATATCACCCGCTAACACAAGAGGCCAGAATACGTGGCCAAAGTATTCTTCAGGTTTCTACCGCGATGGATGTGTCAAGCCAGAGAATACTACCCATAAATAGAAGTCCATGGTCCTAGTTTCACGATTCTATTTCCATTCCATTTGAGGGAAAGTCCACCGTATCCAATTGCCATATCTCCCACCATTTGGGAGGTTCCATCATTCACATATCACATTGTGGACTTCACTCCGATTATTTGCGCAATTCTCATCTTTCTTTGGAACTTACGCATTTTCACGATTCAATTATATGCATGATTATCAAAATTCATGAGAGGGATTGGAATTCCTTATCATCGATGAGCCAATATCACATTGGGATCCTCCGGAGCCCGTTTCTGAATCTTACAATTTCAAATGCACATTAGTCATAGCTTTCATAACAATGGAATGAGGGTAAAATATGCAAATTGTCCATTTATTTCGTATGAACAGTAACAGGGATCGTTTAATACTTCCGGACGCCGCGAACGGGTCGATTCTTGTGAAATCGGACGCCCGGTCGATATATATACATATTTGGGATATGGTGATTCATATTTTGGGATCAATTTAAGAAATACAAAGGTGAAAGCATGCAAATTTATTTGTTCACCTCGGGTGAACAGTGTCAGCAGGCATTTACAGGTCTCGGACACCGTGAACGGATCTAAACGTGTGAAATCAAACCCGTGGCCAACATTTATATGCATTTAGGACGTGGAGATTCATATTTTGAGGTCAAAATAACATAATTTGGAGGAGAAAACAATGAACCCGAATCTGGGCGTGGGTTAGGGTTTGACGATACCAAATCGGTCGATTCGGACCACAAATTGGACAAAGAACTACATATTTATTACATATAAATCATGGGTTATGCATTTTTCACATTTTGGGTGGGTATCGGAATGATAATACCCAATGGAGAATGAATAAAAATCACAAGAGATCAAATAGTGAGTATGAGAACACTTGCCTTGACGTGCTCTACATTTCCTCCAACTAGCTAGAGCTCGGAATCGGACCCGAAGGCCTCCATTTTCTCCTCTTCTCCTTCACGTGGCTTCTCCTCTCGCTAGGCTCCCGCGGCCGCTGCCGCCACTCCACTGCGACGCCTAGCCGGTCACCGCCATGCACAGCCGTCGCCGGCTGCCGCCGACCCGTGCGCCGCCAACGCCGGCACCGTTCTCCCCCTCTCTCTCTTTCTC
>JAODPA010072414.1:0-30364 GCA_025585075.1 Nepenthes mirabilis
TATAACAAACGTACTTTTTAATTTAACTGATACTCTAATATTTCAAAGTTAATGAATTCATAGAGTCATAAGACTAGCTATTTATGACATATATGATTTGACTGTTGAAATATTCAACATTTTAAGTCATGCCCTTTAATTTGAAAGGCTTTCATAAAGAAGTTTAAATCTAACTAGACTTATTCTGTGTCTCATACTAGGAGTCATTGTTGTGCCTTTTCTTTTCAAATTTAATTTGAGTGGTTTATGATTCCAAGCATATGTATGATTATTAATTCAATATGTTTTACCTTTAAATCTCTATATATGAAGGTGATTGACGCTGCTATGCAACATGAACATGAAAAATTGAAGGAGGAGGTGAGGAGGATGGTAATTGGATTGGATGACTCACTAGCCTTGCAACCAAAACTAATCTTAATTGGATGAAAAAGGTATTTTTATGACATGCACATTTTAAATGAAGTAATTCTCCATTAAGAATTAAAAAAAATTTGTTTAAATAAAGTTATAACTTGGTGTTTGAATCATTATCAAATATAATGAAAAAAATCTTATTAAATATTTCATATTCACTTATAATGGTAACAATAACTATAGAAATTGTGGAATCTGTAGGTGGACGTTCAAAATTTTAAAATCTATTAATTATTTTTTTTTGTAATTCTCAATTTTTAAAAATACAATATATGGTAATAAAATAAATGAGAGATTATTAAGTGATGACTAAGTATCATTAAGTAAAAAAAATTCAATTTTACTTTTATTATTTTAAAAATAATTTCTTTTACAAATTGTCAAAAAAATAACATTATATTTAAAAATATGTCAAGATATTTTTTATATTTTAGCTAAAATCACCTATTGTGCAGTGGGTTAGCACGTTCCATGTCGTGCTACATGCCAACGTCTCTTTGTTTGATATTGCCAATACTATTCAGTAGGAGTCATGTTAAGTTGGGCCACAGAAGACACCTAAGTGCTGAAAGCAATACTTCGGCCTGGCCATTTCACTTTCTAGTACTGAAAGCGATGCTGATAGTAACACTTCAAAGAAAAAATCACAATAAATACTGCTAGTGGTTAGCAAGCTAATTGAAGCAATTTTGATCTGAAGTTCGTTGATATTCATCATCAATCCCTTTCCCAAATAACGAGCTAGAGATATATGGATTCTCAGCGATTTGTTTCAAAAATCAAAATTTCTATTAAGAATAAGAGAGAGTCGATAGCAGATTGTCTTCTTTTATCAAAAATCTCCTATTTCAGTATCGTCCGACCACATAATCATTATAATCATGATCAGTTTAAAAACATTGTGTTCATGATGAAGAAAAAGCAACCTGCAGCACAAAATCTTACTCAAAGATTGTTAGCCACAAGTTTGATTTCAACAAAAAGTATCAGAATAGAAAGTACTCGTTGCTCCATTGGCTTCACACCTTCTATTTGGGATGATTATTTTATCTCAAACCAGCAAGTATATGTGTATGTGTGTGTCAAAGATTGAACTTTAATTAGTATTAGTGTTAATATGTTAATGGTGATGATGTTATGGCTTCAAACAAGCTAGAAGCATAAAATATTATTCCATTGTCTAAAATTCTAAATGCATTCTTGAAGTGTGTTTCTTTTAATATAATATGCTACGTAAATTTATTTTAGAATTAATCCTTGGTATGAAGTTATAACAAAAGTACTTTTTAATTTAACTGGTACTCTAATATTTCAATGTTAATGAATTCATAGAGTCATAAGACTTGCTATTTATGACATATATGATTTGGTTGTTGAAATATTCAACATTTTAAGTCATGCCCTTTAATTTGAAAGGCTTTTATAAAGAAGTTTAAATCTAACTAGACTTATTCTGTGTCTCATATTAGGAGTCATTGTTGTACGTTTTCATTTCAAATTTAATTTGAATGGTTTATGATTCCAAGCATGTGTATGTCTATTAATATAATAAGTTTCACCTGGAAATCTCTATATATGAAGGTGGTTGACGCTGCTATGCAACATGAACATGAGAAATTGAAGGAGGAGGTGAGGAGGATGGTAACTGGATTGGATGACTTACCAGCCTTGCAACCAAAACTAATCTTAATTGATACACTCCAACGTCTTGGTGTCTTCTACCATTTTGAGAAAGAAATAGGGGGCGTACTACGAAGTATTCATCAACACCATGTTAATGATGGCGATGATAGCTACAACGACCTCCTCTCCATTTCTCTTTTGTTTCGCTTGCTTAGACAAGAGGGAATTTATGTGTCACCAGGTAAATTTATTTACTAAAAAAATCTATATTTAGACTCTTTATCACCTAAATAGTGGTGAAATCGGTGATTATTTTGAAATTAAAAAAAACTATACGTAATAATTAATAATACGTTAAATATTTCTCTAATTAGATGAAAACACTATCATACTTGGAGATACATCATCAACTAAGAATAAGGAAGTAGAAAATAAATTAGGATTCATCTTTTAACGATGGAAAAAAAATCCAAAATTATAAAAACCTTTCGACTTTCACAGGAATGCTAAGTTAAAAATTCCCCATAAGATATTTAACTTATAAATCGGTGATTTAGACTCAAGACACATCCCAACTAATCCTAAAACTTGTAGCTCCTTTGAAATAACTCTTTATATTTACTTTCTGGCAATGGATCTAATAGTCTCAAATATCTCCTTCGCATGAATCTTCCTCTTCTAGCACTTAAACAATTGTGATGGTGAATAATCACCAAATAATCCAAACCTAAGGATCTAGGATTTCTCTTGATTTGAATGATGTTCTTCTTAATAAACTAAGCTTCTAGTACACAATCAAATGACTCAATTATGGAAAACTTCTTCACTCAAAATAGTTTTGGTTCTTAAATGGTCGCTTAACACTAATTACAATATTTCCATATACTTATGGAATCAGAATTAAAATTCAAAACATGTCAAAAAATGATTAGAGTGACCAGCACACAAGCACACATCAGACGTCATCTCTAATAAGGATAGGCGGACAAATCCCCCACATGTATGGAGTATTCTGCTACTTATACTTGAGCGGGTCTTAGGTGCCCCTTACGCACAAGACGTGCAGTGAGGCATGTCTGAATATATAATAGGAAAACTACATGCATATCATATGTTGTCAACTACACACAGGCATGCCAAAGGCATGCATTAGGCACAAAGCATACAATTAGGTAGTCATGAGTGTGGAATAGACTCTCTTCAAATGTTGGACGAACCCTATGGGCACATGAGTATCCCTTATGCCCTAATATTCATGAATAATCGAGTAGGTCACTACACATGTTCAGATTCCATAAGTCTCATAGTGTGTGTGTGTGTGTGTATATATATATATAATTTAGTATTTGATGATCTTCATGTTTGTGAACATTCCTTACATTATTAGATGAAATTTTTATTGTATGCCCCATGGACAATTTGGGAAGATAGACCAAGATTAATAGGCTATCAGAGACTCAGAGTAATAAGATAATAATTAATGGAACCATATCCTAATTTGAAAGGTTTGAATTATTTTCAAAAGAATATGCTATTAAGTTAGATTAGTTAACTAAAGTATATATAACTTTTATAAAAAAAAATAAGCTAGCTGGTTTGATATCTACAGTACCAAAAATATCACATTCATATTCATTATATGTATAACATTTAATTGTACATGTATTAAAATTTTAAAATAAATAATGATATACGTTATTCATTGATTGAGCAGATATTTTCAAAAAGTTTCAAGATGATAAAGGAAATTTCAAGAAATCTTTGATACATGATGTTCGTGGCATTCTTGCCCTGTATGAGGCATCATTCTTGGGTATGCATGGAGAAGTTATCCTTGACGAAGCACAGGCATTCATTATCACCCACCTGAAGTCAAACATAGCCATGGACACATGCCCTCCAGAGCTTTTGGAACAAGTAAACCATGCCTTAGATGTGCCTATCCACTGGAACTTTGCTCGATTGGAGGCGAGGCACTACATCCTTGTCTACAAGCAAAATATGAGCGATGCACATGAAGAAGCACTGCTAAAGTTTGCAGCTCTTGATTTTAACATCGTGCAAGTATTGCATCACAATGAGATAAGCCAAATCACCCAGTAATTGATTACACTTCTTCCTATCATTTCACTCCTTTTCTTCCTAGTTGATTAGCTAGGCCTTATAGTTTATATATAATACCACACTAACTCATGCATCAATTAGATGACCGCTGAATGCACTCCCTACTTTTCTAGTTACGTATGCCTGATGCATTTTTCTTTCAAATGTCATAATATAAAAAATAATTCATGAATCTAACTCTCCCATTTTAACTATGTTAAACTTGTTATTGAACTCTTATTTATCTCTAATTAATATTTTAGATGGTGGAATGAGTTGAACACAATGAAGATGTCAAGATTCATAAAGAGTAGAGTCGTGGAATACTTCTTCCTGACCACAATGGTGTACTTTGAACCAGATTATTCTGAAGCAAGAATGTTGGCTGCTAAATTTATTCACTTGATCACTGCTATAGATGATGCATATGATAATTATGGTACTATGAAGGAACTTGAGCTATTCATGGATGCAATAGAAAGGTCTCTTCCCTTTGATTCTAGTAATTTTCTAGTCAATTAATTTGCACATGACCAATTTTTCATGTCTTAGCATGTGTCTCTAGACCTCTAATAATTCATAATCATTATGTAGTATGACTTGCAACATGATTCTCTATGTTTGGCACTATCTTAAAATTTTCTATTCCTTAATAATCTAAGTCCAAAGATCTATAAACTAATACAAGTTTGATGGGCCAAGCTATTCAATGACCAAGCAGCATAGTTGAAAATATCTACCATTTATAATTTTACTTAAAAACTTTGATCCATTTAAAATTGCATAGATTATGATTGTTGATATTATTTTTTATGTAGTTATACTGATAGACTAACTGCAGTTGCTAATTACATGAACTGTGCATATCAATCCAAACTATGTATAGATTGTCACTATTGATGTATTGTTGGCTTTGGTATTAATAAAAAACATACCGTGTGTCTTGGTAAAATTTATCCCACAAATTATGTCAAGCTAATTCTACACAACTCCAATCTGAACTTCTAGTGCAAAATGACATAATGAAAAATATAACTTTCATTGATTACTCATCCAACTAGAATATTGATAAATAGTTAGTAAAAATAATCCAATTGAATCAAATAATTATAAGTGACATAAACTTCTGACCATTATGATTATATATGGCCTATTAATAAAGAATAAGGGAGTTTACAAAAATTTCCTATACAAAGTAATTGAGCAAATTATTTGAAACAAAATTGCAAACTTTTAACTAGAAATCAAATAAAGTATAAAAGAAGTTCCAATATTTATAGTAATGTCCTTTGGAGGAATGTTCCAAGAAGTTGATCTTAATATGAAAGTAGTATCGTCTCTGAAAAAGAAATCTTTGCACAATTCATTTAACTTCATTTATAATTTTTCTAGCGGAGAATCTTGATTACAGGCTTCTAGTATCCTCTTCGTGTTGGGCCTGGGTTGTTGAAATTTTGCGACCAAGCTTAAAACTAATTTCTACACAATTCTAATACCGAGCCTATTGGTTAAATCTATGAGCAGACAAAATAATAATCAACACAATCACGATACATGCACAATAACAAGTAAAATCAAGATGCCTAAAAATTTTTTATAAGAACCCCTTAAAAGGATGGATAAAACTACGAGATCATATATTTGTATAATATCTACCATGATTGTGAGATTGGCTATATAGACCTCCAATACTTCATTTAGTTTCATTAGAATATTGGTAAACTAAGGAAAAGACAATAAGAGAAGAAAAATACAACACAAATTCTGGTAAAATGTTTAAGAATAACAAATGGAAAAATATACCCAAAGATGGTAAAGTTGGAACAAGATTCAGAGTCAAAACAATTGATAAAGATCTTTTCATTCTTTATCTCCCTTTCTCTTTCTCTATCTAGTTGGCCATGTAAAATATTGCAAAATCTCACAATTATTTCCCTAGAAATCATGGACGGCCTTTTATATGGTGCATTTGTGCATGGGCATAGGGATAGGCACTCAGATGATCCAAAACTATAGCAATGGCGTACAAGCATCCCTTAGATACACCTATGGTGAGCCTATACTGATATTAGCGTATGTTGCCCATCATGCATGGGATTTCTATTGCTCAAGCATGTGCAACCCAATGTGCATCGAATTAGGCGGTATTCTCATCTAACTAACAAAACTCCTTCACTCGAGCATAGATCATCCAATCTTTACACAAAACTCCATGTGTTTAGTTAACGATTCAAAGAACGTGGACATGTGCAGTGGGAATGGATTCAAAAATGAGTGATCTATCCTAATAAACTTCCTCCTATGACTTTTTAGGAGCCATCACTATTCTAACTATATCTTGGCACACCTTAAGCTTTCCTTTTTGCACTGTCTCTGTCAATATGTCCAAACCATTATCATCTTCGTTGATCTTATCTAGCTTCAACAACTGCCAAATCAAATACATTAAACACCTAATGATATCATTTACCAATGTGCTTATATTGAGAATGAAATAATAAATTTTTTAAAAGAAGAATTGCTCTTTGACTATTACAAAGTAATAGATAGTGCTTTTGCTTGAAGCTGATTTTATGGATGAACTTCTTCATCCAAATCATCTCCTTACTCACTTCGATTACCACAATAAACTTGGCTTCGATGATAGAGAGTACAACACGCTTTTACAACTTTGATTTCCAAGATATCATTCCTACCACAAGTGTGATCAAATAACTCAAAGTGGACTTCCAAGAGTCAATATCGCCTGTCGTATTGGTATCCATAAATATAACCAAAATAGGCTTATCATTGCCAAAACACATACTATAAAGGTTCCCTGAATGTATCTAATAATTTATTTGACCAATGATCCTTCACTGGATTGAAAAGGACCCAGGTAATTGCTTTCATCACGTGAGCTATATCTTGTCTTTTATATACCATGGCATAAACCAAACTACTAACTATAAAAGGATAAGGAGCCTTATTCATTTCAGTCTTCCCCTCCACCATGCAAGAACATTGTCAAGTACACAATTTCAAGTGATTACTGAGTGGACTTCTAACTAGCTTGAAATTCTCTAAATTAATGTGACGAACCCAATTCGGATTAGGAGGCGACAAAAAACTCCCCCCTCCAAACGGCCATCAAAATCACCTAAATAAAAATCATAAAATGATAAAATTCATCAAAAATGTAAAATCCATCAAAAATATGAACGTCTGGACAAACACAGGACCCAAAAAGCCACAAATAGATATGTAGCTTTGACGTCATATCTCCGAACACAACCTTAGAACATAAAGATGCCACTAGGTCCCTAAAATCAAACCATAATAACCTGCGAAAGTATATGAAATCATCAAATACAGCGAAAACAAAATACATCTAAATATCGTCAACATACACAAAATACATTATCGTGTTCATCCAACAAACACTCAAGTCCTCCATACACTAGACAAAACCACAAAATCTATGACTACAAAATTTTCTTCCAAATCCTCAGGTTAGCCAACTAGAAATCTCTACTCCACCTCATTGGGCATAAGATCATACTCATTTAAAGGAAAAAAAATAGCAATAAGTGAGCAAAATACTCAGTAAAGCATAATATAATGTAAGGCAGTAAGAAATATACTCAAAATAAAATAAGGGAAGGAATAGGAGCATAATATAGATATATAAACATGAAATACGATCAAATATATTTCTGGAACACATTTAACTTTTCGTTTTTTAGGTCTGATTCTGTTAGATTCTAAAATATTTAGAAATTTCTTCATCTTTGCGGACCAGAGCTAGTAAGCTTTACAAACTAACAAAGTAGCGGAACGAGGAAAGGAATATGTATGCTTTTACACATTCTAAGGCACTACACATGCAATTTAATACCCTGTGGTGAGCGGTATACCTTTAACATGATATACAAGGCCATAAACTTATGCCACCATAGCATCTCCCATGGTCCAGGAGCAATCATCAGTCTACCATTATAATATCCTAAAGCATGCAAGGAAATATCACTCTTTGACATACAATTTCCTTAGTTCAGTTTTCTTGATTACTTATTCTTAAGGAAAATTCCACCTTAATTCTCAATATAAAGTTTTTATTCTTTGGATAACTGTTTATCAAACTTAACAAATTATGAAGTTTCATTCTTATTATTTTTCTTATCAAAAACACATATTTTTTGTTCTTATGGGCTTAAGTCTTCACATAGCTTCAAATACTTGCACAAATTGTCATAGAGCTTAGGAAAAATTAAGAAATCCTTACCACATTGAGCCAAACATAATTTTATGACTTCCGGACAACAAGTTCCTTCACAAAAAGCATTCAACATAATTTTCGAAATATATAAAATATCATATACAAAATACATATAAATAAGTATCAAATAATTAAGGCAACCACGTTCAAGGTTAGGGTTCCACTTTTCTAAAGACAAATTATGCATAAACCCTAAAATAATCGTGCAAAAAGTGGGGCGTGGGGTTAGGGTTTTTGATGAAATGCAAAACCTCACGAAACTACAAAATCGAACATGAAATCAACATATATATATTCTTAAAATATGGGTATTTTCAAAATATATGCTTGGATGGGTATTTGAACAAAAATACCTGAAAAGAATAGAACGAAAAGTGCAACAAGAAAAAGAAAAGTATATGACTGCACTCGCTTGAACCCAATCTACAACTTCTTCAACTAGCTCTAACCCGAAAACAGACTCGAATGCCTTGATCTCCTCTTCTCTCTCTTCTTCTCTGTGCTCTCTCTCTCCTCTCTCTGGTCTGATGGAAAATGGTGAAAAGAGATAGGCTACGCACTTAAATACATAGAATAGCGCACGAGCGCTAGTTAGGTATGCATCGGGCATCGCAGCACTAGAACAGATGCTAAAGCGCGCCGCCAACGTGCATCAGCAGACACTTTGGATTTGGAGTCTCCTGCTATGCTCAAGTGAACAACGAGTGCCACAACTCTGGAAATTGTGCCCTAGGCACGCCTCGGGCATGCCTTAGGCGCCGGTTCTCCCTTCCCAATCTTGCTTCTGAAACTTAATTTTCTACATACCTACTACCTAATTTTGATTATATTAACTTAGTTATTCCTAGTTACTATATTTTAAAAACTAATACCTTACAATTCTCCCTCACTTATAAAAATTAAATTTCATTCTCAAAATTTAACAAATCCTCAAAACTAGAAATGAACTCTCGAAAGAAGACAAATCCTTGGAATAAAGTGGTATGTAGGTTCATTATATTTGAAGAGAATAGGTGGGGATTCTTATCCTGAATCTCTTCTTCCCTTTCCCATGTTGCTTCCTCGTGAGAATAGTTCCTCCATAATATTTTTCACAAGAGTATATAGTCTTCGTGTGTAAAATTTGGTTCCTCCGATCCAAAATCTTATTGGCTCCTCTGAATAGGACAAATCTTCATTGATAGACAAGGAACCACACTTGATAACGTGTATCAGATCATGGACGTACTTCTGCAACATCGACACATAGAAAGCATTGTGCACGTCAGCCAAATTCCGTGGTAATGCTAATTGATAGGTTGCCTCTCCGACTTTCTCCAAAATCTTGAAGGGTCCAATGAATCGCGGTTTCAACTTCCCTTTAACACCAAATCGAGTGGTTCCCTTTGATGGAGAAACATTAAGGAAAACAAAATCACCAACCTCAAATATGAACTCCGATCTCTTTCGATCGGCTTAACCTTTCTGTCAGCTCTGGGCCATCTTCAGCTTCTCAAAAGTCACTAAAATCTTCTCCGATGTTTCCTTAATAACATCAGGCCCCAAAAGTCGTCTATCTCCTGTCTCCTTCCAATGAATAGGAGATCAACACTTTCTATCATACAATGCTTTGAATGGAGCCTTGCTAGTACTCGCTTGAAAACTATTATTATAAGCAAACTCTACTAATACTAGGTGATCATCCTAATTCCCCTTCAACTCCATCACTGAAGCTCTAAGCATATCTTCTAAAATCTTGATGGTTTGCTCAGATTAGGCATCCGTCTTAGGATGATATGCCGTGCTATACTTCAGATTCGTCCCTAGCTATCGGTACAAACTCTCTCAAAATTTAGAGACAAAATGCAGATCGTGATCGGACACAATAGATACCAGTACACTGTAAAGTCTAATTTAAAGTAATTGGTCAATGAAGTCCTAATTGGCTCAGAGTTCTTAAAATTAAAGCATTGAATTACTTTGTTGATGTAACTCTTTTAGGACATCCATATTTTCTTCCCCTTTGGATCACAAAAAAATTATCATGCCAAGAATTTGGTGTGCTGATCCCAAGTCTTTCATCGTCAAATACTTTCTTAGTTGTTTCTTCAATTCATCGATCTCGGATGCGTTACTTCCAACAATAAGCATATCATTCATATAGACAAAAAGATTGCAAAGTCTCTCTCAAAGAACCTTTGCACAAAATGCAATGGACTAAAATCATCTTTTAGTAGCCTTGCTCTACCATGATGGGTTCAAACTTTTCATACCATTGCCATGAGACTTATTTGAGGCTATAGAGTCTCTTCATCAAATTACACACCATATGCTCCCTCCACTCAACATTGAATCCCTCCAAATGCTCAATGTAGAATTCCTTGTCTAAGTCAACATGGAGAAATGCCATTTGCATATCTAATTATTCCACCTCTACATCATGGCATGTCGCCAAATGAAGTACAACACAAATAGATGATATCTTCATCATAAGAAAGAATATCTCCTTGAAATCAATGTCCTTCAATTGATTGAAACCTTTTATAACCAACCTTGCTTTGTAAGTCGGATTCAAATTGCTATCTTTATACTTTAATTAGTACACCTATTAGTTTTGGGTTTCTACTTGCCCTTAGGAAACTTCATTAATTTAAATGTGTGATTCTCATTCAATGATGATATCTCTTCTTGTATAGTATCCAACCATTCCTTCATTTGATCATTTTCCATTACTTTATCAAAGTATTCTGGTTCTCCCCCATCGATAAGTAATATATAATCATTAATCGATAGGCGAATGGAAAGAAATTGATATATTGTGGATCATCATAGTAGAATAGCAGGTATAGGCTAAGAGACATCATCGTGATCATCGTGAGTATCATATTGAGTGTCACCATTCTCATCTTTACCTCCTCATGGGTAAATGTATTATCTGTATCTCCACCACCTTCAATCTCAATGGTGGTGGGGTTGTTGGTGTTGGGTTGATGTCACATAAGCAATCATTATTGTGAGGAGCAATCTTCTTGGCCTTGCAAATATTTTCAATGGTCACATCTTCTATGAACACAAAATGCCTTGACCTCATAAACTTCTTTTCTACTAAATGTAAAGTCAGTTGCCAAACTCATCTTCCCTATAATCTGTGACGGAAAAGGTTTTTTTTTTATTCCCAAAATTTTTTTGTCATTACAAAAAACAGAAACCTAAGTCCAATTAACAACTTAAAATTCTAAGAAAAAACAGATAGAGTCTCCCTTAAAATTGAGCTAAATAAAAATAAAATTCGACTTATAACCTGTAAACGTACAGAATAACATCATCATAATATTCATCAACAGGAATTCTCATTTCAGACACAGGATCACAGACGCCATATAATTCTCTACGGCTTACATTTTACATTTTCTTTCCACTATATTAACAGTTTGGAATAGAGATGTCATCTAGAACCTATACAGAATCCAGAAAACATATAGCGGAAGAAGAATTATAAACCTGTGAAAGCATAAATTTCTGTTTCATCATAAGCATCACATACATTTCGTATACTGAATCCATATACACAAAATCCATATATCAAAATCCATATATCAAAAATTAGGTATTTACATTCAACTGTTTCTTTTCAAGGTTCTCCAAAAAAATTTCTAGTCTTCTGAGAGTCTTCAAGTAAGGCTTTAACTCACTCTTTCTCGTCTAACACTAACTCGACTGTCTAATTTGGAGGGGAAAAAATAATAAAACAGTTAGTCGAATCCCAATAAGGTTCATGCAAATACGCAGTAAAACTTTCATATAGAACGTAATGTAGTAAAAAGGATACAATTGTATTTAAAGTATAAATGTGATAAGACAGTGATTACGAAAATGATAGCAGAATATAAATGAAGAAGATCAAAGAAACACTAGGGAACAGAAATATATACATAAATCACGAGAAAAGCGTAATTCGATAATAATTAAGTTTCGAAAATCATAAATCGGTAAACATAAATTGGAAGTTAAAAACTGATACAAAATTTATGAATTATAGAAAATCTTCTTTTTCTATCAGTAAAGGACCCAACTAGTAGACCATACTAGTAGATGGGATAAATAATTGAAGATAGATTGTGTTCACTCCATATAATTCAAGGCCAATAACAGTTGTCCCTTCTCGTGGGATTCAATATAATAACGTCAGCTAGTAACAATAACTACCCTCTAGGTAACGCCCTGAGGAAAGGCGGACCACGTGTAGCTCCATGGATAGAGTTATTCTCGATTACCACTATAATATTCTAAGGCATATCGAAGAACCTAACCTGACTGTATATCAGTCCCGGGTCCTAATTAACAAGATCAAAAATATTTTTCTTTCTATTTCTTAACTAAAAACCTATGAAACTTTAAAAGTCAGTCAAAATTTTACAGTAACCTTTTAGTATGCTGCAAAAATACACAGTAATTTATTAGTATAATTTATAATCCTTCAGATTTGCTTCAGAAATCCTCAGTAATTTAACAGTATAAATCCGTGTAAATTTTTTAAACATAAATCACATACTGGACATTATCACGTAACAGATTAACGTTTACATATCAAAAATTTTAAATTAAAACCGTTAAAGCCCTTCATTTTCGTGGTTAGGCTTTTGCCAAAACTTCCGAATGATAAACAAATACCAAAAACATGTATTTTCTTGAAATCGGAGGTATATTTAGGATTATATAAAAGTAAGCATGAAATTTGTTCGATTAATCAGGAGGAATAAGAATTATTTACAATGAACATGCAGAATCATGGATTTAGAGCAAAAATACAATATTTAAGATATTAAAATACTATAAAAATAGTATATAATCTCCGAAGTACACTTATCTGAGATTGATCTATCGTTATTCTTACTCTGATCGGAGTGGATCGAAAAATTTTTCTCCCTTCCTTCTCTTTCCTCTCCTTCCTCTCTTCTCCTCTCATTCTCTGCTGTCATTCTGCTAAAAACCAAACCCAAAACCCTTTAAAATGTAGGAAAAAGGGGATCACGTGTGGAACACATGACTGGCGCTTGAGCGCCAGTCGAGCGGTGCTCGAGCACCTGCTCTCACAGATTCACGATCAAGTGCACTTCTCGTAGCCAAGACCACCCCCGCCTTGACTCAAGTGGCCTACGAGCAGGTGCTTGTGCAAATTAATGCCTACCCAGTGCTCAAGCACCGCTCAAGCACCGATCCCATTTTCTTTTCATTTGCTCCATTTTTGTTTCGGTACTAAACTTTTCACTATATTTAAACCTTAGTATGAATTTCATCCATATAATTATTTCATAATTATCATGTTTTAGGATCGGGATCTCACATTCTCCCCCATTTAAAGAAATTTTATCCTCAAAATTTAACGATCATTGGATTTTTAGAATCAAGGAACTTTCTTAATGTCTCCAATTCATTTCTAAATCAAGGAAGTTATCCTAGAAAACCATAAATATTAGAATTATCTTGATCCTCATTGTTTGACGCGCCATTTCCATTCCCAAATTCACTAAGTCCGAAGGCAAACGTATTTCATTAATCACTTTTCTAACTTAATTCCAAACTTTAAATAAGCCGAATGCCTCATTTCATTTCATATTAATCCTTAAGATTGAGCATTTCCTCTAAACATTACCTTAAATCTTATTATATATACAGGTTCATCACTCTTCCGCTGTGCGCTTTGATAAATCATTTAGCTTCGGATTATTTGATTACAACTTACTGTCGCTATCACAACCTAGCATCTTAGTTCTTTTACCAAGCTTAACTAAAATCCCAACATAAATTTCAAGTCACAATTTGATGTCAACAACGAGATGCTCTGCATCCACATCAATTCGTTAACATGTCATCAAAGTGACATTTCCATCAGACACATATCCCATTTTGAACACCCAATTTACACAGTAACTTTGATCAAGCCTTATTTTAAGATAGCCATATCGCAAAAATAATCCTCATAGATTCTCAATTCATCACAAAAACAACGTCCTAACTATAACAGCAATCATAATTTCTGTACAATTTTAGATCATTACCTTAAAATCTTCAAGATTTTCACAATTAGCAACATCAAGACTTTAAAACTCCCAGACTGAGCAATTTTAGATCTTGTTGGTATACAGATAAGCCCATTGATTAAACCCAAAGACATCCTCCATAATCATAATTAGTGGGTCATTCTAGTACAAAATCATAAGTGTTTTCTCATCTCAAAATTGCATAATCCTAACATTTCGAACACAACTCCACTTCCTAACTTAGGAATGTGGCATTTTATTTTCCAAACAATTAAGCCTACCCATAAATTCACTATCAGTACCGAAACTATAAACCTTTAACATTTACGATCAGTACTGATGTTTGTTCCCCCTTCAAGATACTGAAGTTCATCTATATAATCCTTAGATAGGTCTATCAGCTTACAAAATCTCAAGGTCGACTTCAATCATAACATAACCACACCTTCTCCTAAGACAGAGCTATCATCCAAGACCGTCTCCACAATTTCTTAAACAGAGATTTCTAATTGCTAATTTCAATCAATAGAAGAACAATTCTTAACTAGGAATTCCTCTTTCGCTTAGCCCAGGGACATCGATCTACAAGCAATACACGAAAATATAATCCTAGGGTTTCCTTAATGATATCAAGTTTACCTCTTCTTCATAACATGACTACTTGAAATCCTTGAGATTATTGGATCAGAATTGTTTCCAAAGCAATTCTATAATTTCTCAAGTGGAGACTTCTGATATCAACTATCGATCTTGACATCCACCTCCATCGAAGATATTGAGATCCACCTGTCTCAATCTCTAACTTTTATACTCGTAAGACTTTAATTTCTTTCAAGGAATCATTCTTAAATCCTCAAAGATCTTCATCACAGAGTTTTAATTGTAGGGGGAGCAATTCCACCCCATGGATGCCTACCCCACTTTGCTTGTAGGCAATTATCTATTAATGCAGAATTAATAAAATTCTAATCCTTCTCAAGAGCGTTACCATCTGTGCTAACTTACTTAACAACTTAGTCCATTAATTAATTCCTACATTCTAGAGGCGTTAAAGCATCCTCTACGGCACTCAACTGATACTCTTCTAATTTCATACAATTCCTTAGAGACTAGCTCTAATTCCAGTTTCCTCTAAACCACCCATTAAAACAATTTGGCTTGGCCCTTTCTTCCAGATACATATATTCTCAAAACGTTTACAGCTAGATTCTCAAACGGTTATCTACTAACTTCAAAAGGGCAGTCCATTTTCAAATTAGACTCAATATATGTCCTCAATTCGATCGACTTTGCCTATTGTTTAGAAGGTATAACCTAATTATAAGGCATCGTATCCCCTCGATACAATTTACACAAGCATCCTTGAGCACATCTCAATTTCTGAGAGGATCTGCATAACCCAAAAAGATTATGAAGAGATTAACATCTCAAAAGCAAAATCTACAAATTTCAAATATTTAACTGGCACAAAAACACTTGTGAGATAATCATTCTAAAATTTCAACACAGTTCCTAACAACCATTGAAACCTTAACATTTAGTAACTTAATATTTTATTGTCAAGTTAATTCACTTATCCTAGATTAGACCATTCAGTTTTGACAATAATCTGACTAAAATCCGTGGGCCTTACCATTCGATCAACCTCAAGCAAAATCACAAGGGTTCTCCTCTCAGGCTTTCATAACCATACTTGTTCCGATAGTGGGACCGGTTTGTAGTGATCCTTCACCTATCTTATGGATATCTTAATCTTAGAGACTCCCAATCATCAAATCATTAACTTCTGATTATTTCAAAGCCCACCAAATATCCTTATCGATTATACTTGAATCCTCAAGATCATTTCTGGTCTCTACACAACCTCAACAGCAACTTTATTCATCAATCAGATTAGCAAATCTTTTCTTTAATAGTTTTCTCAAATTTCCTCATCTGCTTAATGATTTTTCAGGTATGGCATAATATGCCGTCTATATTTAGCACACACCTTATTACATAACTTGTAAACATCACCATATTAGTTTCATTACTTCTTTTACAACTCATCCGATAATTTAAAACCTGTGTTTTTTATTGTAATTCAGATCACTCTTTTCAAATCATTGATTCTAGTCGAGCAATTTGCTAACTCGGTCGACTTAATATCCCATCAAAGTTAATTTATTCACAAACCCAAACTGGACATCGAAATTCGTAATTCCTTCAGACAAAGGTTGCTTCTCAGGGATTAACATCGTCAAGTTCTGTTTTGAAAATTTGGAATATATATAAACTTATTCCCTTGTCATCATTAGCTAACTTCACTTTTTGTCTTATTTGAGGCAATATTAACTTCTCTTCTTCCAAGTGTCTGATTATTATCAATACCGCCAACACATTTAGAATCAGTAGAATTCATACCTTAATCACAAGGCATCAATTCTATCCTATCCGTCATATCTAACCCTGAGGACCTTGCCCCAAGGCCAATTGAATTTATCTTAAACTAAACCGACTACTTAGACCTTATTTAGGTAGTGTTACATTTATCACTGGCTCAGTACTGGTTAGATTCAAATTCTTGAGGAGCACCTAAGCAATTTCTTCTCCTCATCTTTGCGGTCGACCAACACCCTAAGGAAAGCCCTCGTCTAAAGGTTGTAATATTTTCTATAACTACAAACATCCCAATATCCCAAATTTCAAGTAATCAGCTCAGAGGGAGGGTTAGAATCAATACAATTAAAATTAAATCCTTAAGGCCAAAACCTAACATTCAATCTAATTCTAACCACTTTATTTTTATCTCAACATAGAACAATTAAACTTGAATCCTTAAACCTAAAACGATCAGTCTAGGCCTAGCCTACATTTAATATCGATTAACTTAATCACTAAGTCCTTGTTCAAGTCAATTTTTAACTTAGATAGACTAAAATACCTAAGACTTAGTTCATCCTATGCCTATACCTACTGATTCGATCAGTCAGAATCGTTTGCTAAGTTTCCGCTTACAATTCAGATCATTCCTGAATACCATTTGTGATGGAACAAATTTTTTTTTATCCTCAGAATTTTCTGTCATTATAGAAAATAGAAACCTAAGCTAAATTAATAACCTAAAGTTCTAGAAAAAAACGGATAGAATCTCCCCTAAAATTGGGCTAAACGAAAATACAAATCCTACTTATAATTTGTAAACGTATGGAATAACATCATCATAATATTCATCAACAGGAATTCTCATTTCAGATATAGGATCAAAGATGTCGTATAATATCCTACGGCTTATATTTCACATTTTTTATTCAATATGTTAATAATTTAGAATAGAGATGCCATCTCGGACCTATACAAAATCCAGAAAATATATAGCAGAAATAGAACTATACACCTACAGAAATATAGATTCCTATTTCATCACATGCATCACATACATTTTGTATACTGAATCCATATACATAAAATTCATATATCAAAATCCATATATCAAAAATCAGGTATTTACATCCAATTGTTTCTTTTCAAGGTTCTCCAAAATAATTTCAAGTCTTCCGAGAGTCTTCAAGTAAGACTTTAACTCACTCTTTCTCGTCTGGTACTAACTCAACTGTCTCATCTGGAGGAAAAAATAGTAAAATAATGAGACAAAACCCAACAAGGTACATACAAATATACAGTAAATCTTTCATGTAGAACGTAATACAGTAAAACGGATACAATTGCATTTAAAGTATAAATGTGATAAGACAGTGATTATGAAAAAGATAGCAGAACATAAATGCAGAAAATCATAGATGCCAGAGAACAAAAATATATACGTAAATCACAAGAAAAGCATAATTCAATAATAATTAGGCTTTGAAAATCATAAATCGGTAAACATAAATCAGAAGTCAGAAACCGATACAAAATCTATGAATTATAGAAAATCTCCAATTTCTATCAGTAAAGGACACAACTAGTAGACTCTACTAGTAGATAGGGCGAATAATCGATGATATATTGCGTTCACTCCACACAATCCAAGGTTAGTAATAGTTGTCCCTTCTTGTGAGACATCCATTCTTGCAGGATTCAGTACAGTAACACTAGCCAATAACAGTAACTACCCTCTAGGTTAACTCCCTGAGAAAGGGCGGATCACGTATAACTCCATGGATAGAGTTATCCTCGATTGTCACTATAACATTCTAAGGTATGCCGGAGAATCTAACCTGACTGTATATCAGTCTCGGGTTCTAGTTAACTGGATCAAAAATATTTTTCTTCCTATTTCTTAACTGAAAAATTATTAAACTTTAAAAGTCAGTCAGAATTTCACAGTAACCCTTCAGTATGCTTTAGAAATACATAGTAATTTATCAGTATAGTTCATAACCTTTCAGATTTGCTTCAGATATCATTAGAAATTTAACAATATAAATCTGTGTAAATTTTTTAAAAATAAATCACATCTTGGACATTATCACACTACAGATTAACTTTTATATATTAGAAATTTTGGATTAAAACCATTAAATCCCTTTATTGTCATGCTTAGGATTTCACCAAAACTTTCGGATAATAAATGAACACCAAACATATGTATTTTCATGAAATCGGAGTTATATTTAGGAGTATATACAAGAAAGTATGAAATCTATCCGATTAATCTTGAGAAACAGGCATTATTTATAGTAAACATGCAGAATCGTGGATTTAGAACAAAAATACAATATTTGAGATATTAAAAAACTATAAAAACGATATATAACGTTCAAAGTACATTTGCCTGAACCTAATCTACTATTATTCTTAATCTGATCAGAAGATTTTTTTCCTCTTTCTTCTCTTCCCTCTCCTTCCTCTCTTCTCCTCTCATTCTCTATCGTCGTTCTACTAAAAAACCAAACCCTAAATTCCTTTAGAACACAGGAAAAAGGGGGTCATGTGCGGAACACATGACTGGCACTCGAGCACCCGCTCTTGCAGATTCATGCTCAAGTGGCGCTTGAGTGGTGGTCGAGCGCACTGCTCATAGTTGGGACTGCTCCCACCTTGCCTAGGGGGCCTGTGAGCAGGTGCTTTTGCAAATTAGCGCCTACCCGATGCTCTAGCACCGCTCGAGCGCCGATCCTATTTTCTTCCCATTTGCTCCTTTTTTGCTTCGATATCAAAATTTTCACTATGCTTAAGCCTTAGTATGATTTTTATCCACATAATTATTTCATAATTATCATATTCCAGGATCGGGATACCACATAACCATAAAAGAAGCACTCTCTTATTTTTGAATCAAACTTAATCATCTCATCCCAAGTGACATGAATGTAGAATTTGCATCCAAATACCACAAGTGACCTCCTTCCCAAGCCATACTTTGTTGAGAACATCCCCATTCAGTAAATCACTTTTCAAAAGATTGATAACCTGGGCCATGATATCCAAGGCTTCCCACATCAAAATATACTAAGTAGCTTCAGCTCTGATAGAGTATATTATACTATTTCAATCAATGTTTGGTTCATTTTTTTGTCCACTTCATTGCAACATCTCGACAAAGTCTTTTGGTGTCAAATGCTTTACGTTCAACAATATGAGCGAAAGAGGCAAAGGTACCCTTCTCTACTATTACGATAGATGTATTTCAACTTCTTTTACATTTGTCTTTCAACTGATGTATGAAATTACTTAAAAATTTTAAAGGCTTAATCCTTTTATTTTAAGGGATAAATCAATAATTTTCTCAAACAATCATCAATAATGTAATAAATTAGATCATACAACCAAGAGTTTTTACCCTCGTTAGGCCGCATATGACAGTGTGCACAAGTTTAAGATGGTCCGCCTTCTTTGTCGACAAGTTTCCATGGAAGGAACATCTCCGTTGCTTACCTGTCATGCAATAAGGGCAAGCTTTCAATTTGGCTTTTTTAGTCCGAAAAGTCACTTTTATCTTAAGACAAATTTAGTCTCTTTTCACTCATATGGCTAAACCACTTGTACCATAACTTGAAGGATTCACCTCCATTAGTCGTGTTTATGATACCATTAGAAACCATAGCTTGCAACATGTATAAATTGGATAATTTCTTGCCACATGCTACAAATAGAGACCCTCTAGTGTACTTCCATGACCTACAAAGAAGGTGTTGTAATAACATTCATCATCCAATTTTTTGGCAAATAGAAGATTGAAACAGATATCCAGAACATGCCTAACATCCCTCATAGTTTAATTTCATGCAAGAGCTAGTGATCAAACACATTGTCTCTCTATCCATGATAAGTCGTCATTTCCCCAATTTTATACCATAAAATTACCAGGCATATAAGATATGACGAACTCTATCCATAATATCATGTGGAGTGATGTACCATTGCTACTTACACAACTTGTCTCATGGTTGGCGACATTAATAGCCTCTTTCTCACAAACAACTAGAAGATCGAACTTGGTTATAAAAAAAAGCCTTCCATTTATCTCGGGTCTTTCGGTCTTCTTTTTGCCGCCATTTCCATTCCCTCATTTCAACTCGTAGCAATATTTTCTTGTATAACCTTTCTTTCTATAATGGTGACACTTGATATATTGGTATGTCAATATTAATTTGCTTAAACTTTTCTCACCCGACTCTGGCCCTATCCCCTTATCTCTTTATCATCACTTCAAAATTAGTACTTTGGGATATGAGGACATAAATTCTTGTAATATTCTCCTCATCTCCTTATTGAGGACCATATCCTTGGCTATCTTTAAGATCACTATACCATTATGAGTGGCATTGACAACGGTAATCTAGATGACTTTTTAAGAATTTGGTGGAGTGGTTAAAAGCCATAAGCTAAGAAATTCTGTATTGAACTTTATGCTCATAAACACAATTAATCAATGCTACCTTAAAATTCATTAAGATAATAAGCTATGGAACTCCTTTCTTGATACTTCACTTATGTGAATATCATCAAGTGATATAATTTATTGTTGGTAGTTTTTGAAACATAAAAAACTTTAAGCTTCTCCCATAATGCCCTTGGATGCTTTCCTTTTCGGATATGATTACAAGCATTATCATCTATGAGTTGTCGAATGTACCCATAAATTTATTTATATTCAAAAGCCTAAAGCCTAATCCTCATCAAATTTAGACTCTAGTTTTGGTATAGTGAACAAAGAAAGGTGTAAGCTCTTTACAAACAAAAGCTCTTTTGTATTGCTCCTTCATATATCAAAGTATGTTCCATTCAAACAAAATATTTTGTTAATGTACTCCATCAATTCAATCAACAAAAAACTTAAGCAATCACAATAACAAGTAAAAGTAAGAAATAAAAATTTATTATGGAGACACCGTCAAAAGAAAGGTAAACCATGAAATATTATATTTGTATAAGATAGACAATGATTGTGAAATTGATTATACAAACTCCAAACACTTTATTTTCACAATAGTATTGCTAAATTAAAGAAAAAGTAACAAGAGATGAAAAGTATGAGAGAACTAAGAACAACAAATAGAACAACATGCATAGTGATGAAAGCCAATGCAATATTCTAAGCCCAAATGATTAGCAAAGATCTTCTCCTTCTTCTTGTAACAAGTAAAATGTTACAAGATCTTACAATTAATACCCTATAAATTGCAAATGGCTTTCATAGATTGCATCGATGCACTGAGTGCCGAAGAGGCATACAGATAGTAGTGGCACACAAGTGCCCGTTTATTTTCAGATTTGCATATCTCATCCTAAGTTTTCAGATTTGCATACCTCATCTTAAGTTATCTTTATAGAGAATTTATTGTTGTCTGGACCACACCATAGGAAATGCCAGAATCCTCACACCTATTAACGGACCATGTTTGACTTCCACCATTAACTTGTCTCACTGTTGAGTTGCAAGTGCCAGTGAGTGACAAAAACAAGAGACGAAATGGGAATGAAAAATGGAAGCAAAGGGAAGGATACTTCCATGTTTTCTATTTAAATCTTAGTTAAACCTTTTCCCCAGTTTTTCTCAAATTGTTTTTTCCCTATATCCGACAAATCCATAATTTTTGACATCACCCGGGAGCACCCAGCTCTAGATGCCATGCAATTTGGCAAAAAAGGAAAAATAAGAAAAGGCATGCTTCATGAATGGGATTTATATAATAGTTATTTTTGTATAAAATTAAAGTATACAAAAATGTTAAAACAAAATTGCTAATCTAAATATGTCTAGTTTACTCATTATGAAAAGTTGTTTATAAATATATGTTATTTTGTATTTAGGTTGGATCCCGATTATATTGATTTGCTTCCAGAGTATATGAAGCTGATTTTCAACAATCTCCTAAACTTCTTGTGCGAAATCGAGCAAAGGACAAAGGAGCAACCATATATTATATTTCACGTTAAAAAAGAGGTAGATAGTTAATTTCTTTCTTATACAGACAGTGCTCGGTTACTTATTAGAACCTAACATGCTAGGTACTTAATAAACATACATACATGCATACATATATATGCATATATGTTTATACATTACTCGATCAATATGAAAACTTACTATACTCGAAACTTTTTTTTTCTTAGCTATTTTATTTAAACTGATAGCTGAGAGTATAACAAAGAGCTAAAAACACCATTAACATCTCTGACCCGCATTCACCCATGTTGTTCTCTATCTCTAATAAGATTTAGTTAGTACTTACATAACATCATAAGTTCTTTTTTTAATATATATATATATATATACATATATGTAAGTAATTATGTGTGTATAGTTGAAAAGGCTACACACAAACAAATACAACTTCTATCTATATACAGATGTTGAAGTTGTTGTAGCAATGAATGTAGGAATTTTCCAAAATGCTATAAATAGTATCATCTTTGTGGATTATTCTAAAAATATACTAAATCCTTCTTTAAATGATAGGTAATTTATGAAATTTTTAGAATTATAGTGGATGAATATCACCAACTAATAAAACTATATTTATAGAATATTCTTGAACTTCCTAGACTTTTTTTACTTAATCACTTAATGATTGAGAACTAATAGTTATATATGTCCTATTAATACAGAACAAGAGAGCTCACAAAAATCTCATTTAGCAAAATAGTTAAGAAATTTATTTGAAATAAACTTGCAAACTGATAACTAGAAATCAAATAAAATATAAAAGAAATTCAAAATTTTATAGTGATTTCCTTTGGAGGAATGTTCCCATGACGTTGATGTTAATAAGCTTATAGTATCCTCTTTGTGTTAGGCCCGAGATACTGAATTATCACAACCGAGCCAAGAACTAGTCTCTACACAGAATGAAAACCGGGCTTGTTGGCTGAATCTATGAGTAGATGAAAGAACAACCGATACAATCACAATACAACCACAATAACAATTAAAAACATGAAATAAGAAAGTTTCTCATGAGAACCCTTTAAAACAAAAGATAAAACTATGGGGACATTAGGTCTATATAATGTCCGCTATGTTTATGAGATTAGATTCACAGATCTCCAATACTTCATTTAATCTTACCACAATATTGGTAAACTAAGGAAAAAACAATAAGAGAATGAAAATATAAGAAAACCACCAATAAGATATTAGAAAATAACAAATGTAACAATGTACCTAAGGATAGTGGGAGTCGAAACAAGAGTCGAAGCCCAAATGTTGGGCAAAAATCTTCTCCTTCTTCTTTCTTTCTCTCTCTAATCGGTTACCTAAAATGTTGCAAGATTTCGCAATTATTACCATAGAAATTGCGGAGGGCTTTTATATAGTGCAACGGTGCATAGACATAGGACAATTGCTCGGATGATCCAAGGATTACCAGCAGTGGTAGACATAAACCCCTTAAGTGCACGTGATATAAGCATATATTGCCATTAGTGTATACGCACCCGTCAGACTAGCCTAAAATGAGCCAATGTTACTATCAGTGTATGTGCACTCATTAGGCATGTGATTGTTACTTATCATGCGTGTGCTACCCAACGTGCATCAAATTAGGCACTAATCTTATTTAGCTGAAGAAACCGCTTCACTTGAGCATGGGTCATTCAATCCTTCTGTGAAACTCCTTGTAATTGGCTAACAATTCAAAGAATAAGGACAAGAATAATATGAAAGGATTTACAAAGAAGTGACCCATCCTAACAAGCTTCCCTCATGACTTTATGGGGACAGTCATCATTTCGGCTGTGTCTTAACACATCTCAGGTTTTCTTCTTTACATCATATTGGTCAATATGTCTGAACCATTATCGTCTGTCTTGAGCTTGTCCAATATCTATAATTTTGAATCAAATACATTCTATAACAAATGATATCTTAAATCAATGTGCTTAGATTGAGAATAAAATGATGAATTTTTATGAAGATAAATTATACTTTGTCTATTGCAAAGTAACTAATGTTGATCTTGTTTAAAGCCGATCTCATGAATGAACTTCTTCATCCAAATCATCTTCTTACTCACTTCGATTACCACAATGAATTTGGCTTTGATGGTAAAAGGTGCAACATATTTTTACAACTTTGATTGCCAAGATAGTGTTCATATCACGAATGCGATCAAATACCTCGAAATGGACTTCCTAAAGTAAATATCATCTGCTATGTCAACATTTGTAAACCCAACCGAGTTGGGTTTGTCATTATGAAAGCACAAACGTACTCTAAAAGCGCTCTAGAGGTATCTAAGAATCCATTTCTCTACAAACCGATGATCCTTTCCAAGATTAGAAAAAAATCGGCTAACTTCTCCCACCATGTGAGCTATATCTCACATTATATACACCATGGCATACATCAAAATACCAAATGCCAAAGTATAAGGAGCCTTATTCATTTCATTCTACTCCTCCTCTATAGAAGGACTTTGTTGAGCACATAATTTAAAGTAATTGGTCAATGAAGTCCTAATTGGCTTGGAGTTCTTAAAATTAAAGCGTTGAATAACTTTGATGATGTAACTCTTTTAGGACATCTATATCTTCTTCCCCTTTTGATCACAAAAAAATTATCATGCCAAGAATTTGGTATATTGATCCCAAGTCTTTCATTGTAAAATACTTTCTTAGTTGTTTCTTCAATTCACTAATCTGGGACGCATTACTTTCAACAATAAGCATATCATTTACATATACAAAAAAATTACAAAGTTTCTCTCAAAGAACTTTTGCACAAAACGCAATGGTCTAAAATCATCTTTTAGAAGGCTTACTCTACCATGATGGGTTCAAACATTTCATACCATTACCATGAGACTTATTTGAGGCTATAGAGTCTCTTCATCAAACTGCATGACATATGCTCCTTCCACTCAACGTTGAATCCCTCCAAATGCTCAATGTAGAATTCCTTGTCTAAGTCAACACGGAGAAATGCCATTTGCATATCTAATTATTCCACCTCTAGATCAAGGCATGTCGCCAAATGAAGTACAACACAAATAGATGATATCTTCATCTTGAGAAAGAATATCTCCTTGAAATCAATGTCTTTCAGTTGATTGAAACCTTTTACAACCAGCCTTACTTTGCAAGTCAGATGTAGATTGTTGTCTTCATACTTTATTCAGTACACCTATTTGTTTTGAGTTTCTACTTACCCTTAGGCAACTTCATTAATTTAAATGTATGATTCTCATGCAACGATGTTATCTCATCTTGTATAGTATCTATCCATTCCTTCATTTGATCATTTTCCATTACTTTATCGAAGTATTTTGGTTCTCCGCCATTGATAAGTAATATATAATCATTAATCGATAGGCAAATGGAAAGAAATCGATCTATTGTGGATCATCTGAGTAGAATAGCCGGTATAGGCTCAGAGACATCATCGTGAGTATCATATTGAGTGTCACCATTCTCATCTTTACTTCCTCATGGGTGGATGCATTATCCGTATCTCCACCACCTTCAATCTCAATGGGTGGTGGGGTTGTTGGTGTCAAGTTGATGTCACATAAGCAATCATTATTGTGAGAAGCAATCTTCTTGGCCTTGCAAATATTTTTAATGGTCACATCTTCTATGAATACAACATCCATTGATCTCATAAACTTCTTTTATACTAAATGTAAACTCGGCAGCCAAACTCATCTTCCCTATAACCATAGAAGAAGCACTCTCTTATTTTTGAATCAAACTTAATCATCTCATCTCTAGTGACACGAATGTAGAATTTGCATCCAAATGCCACAAATGATCATAAGTGACCTCCTCCCAAGCCACACTTTGTTGAGAACATCCCCATTCAGTAAATCACTTGTCAAAAGATTGATAACCCGGGCCATGATATCCAAGGCTTCACACCTCAAAATATACTAAATAGCTTCAGCTTTGATAGAGTATATTATACTATCTCAATCAATGTTCGGTTCATTCTTTTGTCCACTTCATTGCAACATCTTGGACAAAGTCTTTTGGTGTCAGATGCTTTACATTCGACAATATGAGTCAACGAGGCAATAATACCCTCCTCTACTATTACAATAGATGTATTTCAACTTCTTTCACATTTGTCTTTCAACTATTGTATGAAATTACTTAAAAACATTAAAGGCTTAATCCTTTGATTTGAAAGAATAAATCAATAATTTTTTTAAACAATCATCAATAATATAGTAAAGTAGAGCATACTACTAAGAGTTTTTACCTTCATTAGGCCACATATAACAGTGCACACAAGCTCAAGATGGTCCGCCTTCTTTGTCAACAAGTTTCCGAGGAAGGAACATCTCCTTTACTTACCTGTCATACAACAATGGCAAGTTTTCAATTTGGCTTCTTTAGTCCTAAAAGACGCTTTTTTCTTAAGACAAATTCAGTCACTTTTCACACATATGGCTAAACCACTTGTACCATAATTTGAAAGATTCACCTCCATTAATCGTGTTTATGTTACCATTAGAAACCATAGCTTGCAACACATATAAATTGGATAATTTCTTGTCACGTGCTACAAATAGAGACCCTCTAGTAAATTTTCATCACCTTCAAAGAAGGTGTTATAATAACATTCATCATCCAATTTTTCGGCAAATAGAAGATTGAAATAGATATCCAGAACATGCTTAAGATCCCTCATAGTTTAATCTCATGCCAGAGCTAGTGATCAAATATATTGTCTCTTTGTCCATAAGAAGTCGTCGTTTCACAAATTTAATACCATAAAATTGCTAGATATATAGACGAACTCTATCCATGATATCATGTGGAGTGGTGTACCATTGCTAATTACACAACTTGTCTCATGGTTGGCAACGTTAACAACCTCTTCCTCACAAACAACTAGAAGATCAGATTTGGCCATAAAAAAAGCCTTCCACTTATCTCGGGACTCTCAGTCTTCTTTGTGCCGCCATTTCTATTCTCTCATTTCAACTTGTAGCAATATTTCTTTATATAATCTTTCTTTCCACAATGATGACACTTGATATTTTGGTATGTCCATCTTAATTTCCTTAAATGTTTCTCGCCTGACTCCGGACCTATCCCCTCACCACTTTATCATACTTCAAAACTAGTACTTTGGGATATGAGGACATAAATTCTTGTAATCTTCTCCTCATCTCCTTATTGAGAACCATATCCTTGGCTATCTTGAAGATCACTATAATATTATGCGTAGCATTGACGACGGTAATCTGGATGACTTTTCAAGAATTTGGTAGAGTGGTTAAAAATCATAAGCTAAGAAACTTTGTATTGAACTTTATGCTTATAGATACAATTAATCAATGCTACCTTAAAATTCATTAAGATAATCAGCTATAGAACTCCTTTCTTGATACTTCACTTACATGAATATCATCAAGTGATATAATTTATTGTTTTAGTTTTTGAAACATAAAATACTTTAAGCTTCTCCCATAATGCCCTTGTATGCTTTCCTTTTCAGATATGATTACAGACATTATCATCCATGAGTTGTCGAATGTACCTACAAATTTATTTATATTCAAAGGCCTAATCCTCATCGAATTTAGACTCTAGTTTTTGTATAGTGAACAAGGAAATGTGTAGGCTCTTTATAAACAAAAAGTCTTTTGTATTGCTTCTTCATATATCAAAGTATGTTCCATTCAAACAAAATATTTTGTTAATGCACTCCATCAATTCAATCAACAAAGAACTCAAACAACCACAATAACAAGTAAAAGTAAGAAACAAAAATTTATTATGGAGACACCCAAAAAGAAAAGGTAAACCACAATATATTATATTTGTATAATATATATTATGATTGTGAGATTGATTAGACAAACTCTCAACACTTTATTTTCACAATAGTATTGGTGAATTAACGAAAAAGTAATAAGAGAAGAAAAGTATGACAGAACTAAGAACAACAAATAGAACAACATGCATAGTGATGAAAGTCTATGCAATATTCTAAGCCCAAATGATTAGCAAAGATCTTATCCTTCTTCTTGTAACAAATAAAATGTTACAAGATCTTGCAATTAATACCCAATAAATTGCAAATGGTTTTCATAGATTGCATCGATGCACTAAGTGCTGGAGAGGCACACAGACAGTAGTGGCACACAAGCGCCCCTTTATTTTTAGATCTGCATACCTCATCCGAAGTTATATTCCTAGAGAATTTATTATTGTCTGAACCATACCACAGAAAATGCCAGAATCCTCACACCTATTAATGGACCATATTTGGCTTCCACCATTAACTTGTTTCACTGTTGAGTTGCAAGTGCCAGCGAGTGACAAAAACAAGAGACGAGATGGGAATGAAAAAGGGAAGCAAAGAGAAGGATATTTCCATTTTTTCTATTTAAATCTTAGTTAAACCCTTTTCCCAATTTTTCTCAAATTGTTTTTTTCCTTTTATCTGGCAAATCCATAATTTTTGACATCACCTGGGAGCACCCAACTCTAGATGCCATGCAATTTGGCAAAAAAGGAAAAATAAAAAAAAAGGCATGTTTGATGAATGGGATGTATACAATAGTTATTTTTGTATAAAATCAAAGTATATGAAAATGTTGAAACAAAATTGCTAATCTTAATATGCCCAATTTATTCATTATGAAAAGTTGTTTATAAATATATGTTACTTTGTATTTAGGTTGGATCCCGATGATATTGATATGCTTCCAGAGTATATGAAGCTAATTTTCAACAATCTCCTAAACTTCTTGTGTGAAATCGAGCAAAGGACAAAGGAGCAACCATATATTATATTTCACATTAAAAAAGAGGTAGACAGTTAATTCCTTTCTTATACAGACAATACTCGATTACTTATTAAAACCTACCATGCTCGGTGTTTTATAAACATACATGCATATATGCATATATGTATATACAACACTCAGTCAATATGAAAACCTACTATACTCGAAACTTTTTTTTTCTCAGCTATTTTCTTTAAACTGATGGCTAAGACTATAACAAAGAGCTAAAGACACCATTAACATCTCCGACCCGCATTCACCCATGTTCTTATCTATCTCTAATAAGATTCAATTAGTACTTAGATAATATCATAAGTTCTTTTTTTTAATACATACACATATATATATGCGTGTGTGTGTGTGTGTGTGAGTATGTATGTGTGTGTAGTTGAAAAGGCTGGTTAGAGGATTCCTTGATGAAGCTAAATGGAGCTACGAAGAACATGAACCCACCGTGGAGGAGTATATGAAAGTTGCAATCATAACTGTTGGTGGCATTATGTTACCAGTTAATTGCTTCACTGGTATGGGAGTTCTTGCTACAGAGGAGGCACTTCAATGGGTGGCTAGTCTCCCCAGAATTGTTGAAGCTGCAGCCATTATTAAGAGGATTATGGATGACTTGTCCCCTTCCAAGGTATACACTTAGTAAATACTTAATAAAATCATGTTAGCTAAAGTTAAATCAAGTATATGAATAATCTGATAGGTTCAATGAAAATCTCAATAAGAGTAAAAATATAAAAAAAGTAAATATTTTTGTATCTGAAATA
>JAODPA010072425.1:0-30366 GCA_025585075.1 Nepenthes mirabilis
AGGGCGTTGAAGAACCCAGAGGGAGGCGACCAATGGGAATATTGCCATTACCATGGCAGCTGCGGCCACGACACCGAGGACTGCACTAAGCTCCGAGTGGAAATCGAGCGGCTGGTAATGGAAGGATATCTCGACCGCTTCCTGCCACGACCCGGGCGCGGCCCCAAAGCAGCAGGAAGCAGCCAGTCACGCCGCTCGAAGGGAAAGGCCATAATGGGCGCGGACTGACAAAAAAAAAATAAAGAGAGAAAACACAAAAAGCTCTGGGGACCACTCAATGTAAGAAAAAATGTACATTAATAAAAATATGCATTTGTTACCTTCTCCATGAAGCGTTCCCGTACTCTCTCCTAAACAGTGAAGCAACTCACAGCATTCAGCAAACAAAACTTGGGCGCCAACCCGAGCGACCCCAGCGGTAGGACCCCCGCGGTCAGGCAACAAAACTTGGGCGCCAACCCGAGGGACCCCAGCAGTCGGACCCCAGCGACCAGGCAACAAAACTTGGGCGCCAACCCGAGCGACCCCAGCGATCGGACCCCAGCGGTCAGGCAACAAAACTTGGGCGCCAACCTGAGCGACCCCAGCGATCGGACCCCAGCGGTCAGGCAACAAAACTTGGGCGCCAACCCGAGCGACCCTAGCGGTCGGACCCCAACGGTCAGGCAACAAAACTTGGGCACCAACCCGAGCGACCCCAGCGGTCGGACCCCCGGGGTTAGGCAATAAAACTTGGGCGCCAACCCGAGCGACCCCAGCGGTTGGACCCCCGCGGTCAGGCAACAAAACTTGGGCGAGGCAACAAAACTTGGGCGCCAACCTGAGCGACCCCAGCGGTCAAGCAACTAAAACTCGGCTACGACCGAACGGCCCTAGCGGTCGGATCCCAGAGGTCAAAACCCAGAAACTCGACAGTGACCAAACGATCCTAGAGGCCTGGCGACAAAAACAAGGCCGAGAGGCTAAAAACTAGAAGTCCCTAAGAGGGCTGCATACCCAAGTCCAAAAAGACAAAGGGTCAAATACCTGAAGGGAGTCACCCGCTTGAAACAAAAAAAGCTAGGCGCTGTTTGACGCGCCGCAAAAAAAAAAAGAAAAAGAACATGAACAATACACAAAAGAAACGTCCGAAGCCTTAAAACGAAAAGGACAAAGTGTTATTCACAAAAATGATTTTCTGTACAGGTATGACAAAACAAAATGAGCAAAAAGGGGGCAGCACATCAAGGGGGTTCCGCTCGGCTTCCTCCTCTCTAAGTCCCGTGGGCTCCAGAAGATCCCGTCTGCCCCATCTGAACTGCCTCCTTGGGCGTAAGAGGTTCACCATCAGGCCCTGCCCGGGGAGGACTAGGGAAAGGCCTGCCATCAACGCCATACAAGTCTTCCACGCTCAAAGCACTGGCATTCCTGGGATCAAGGACGGCTACAGGAAACCGCGGACGGATCAAACGCGCCACTTGGCGACACATGCGAATACCATCCCGAAACTTGCCGTCCAACACAAGAGCCATCTCAGCAATCTGTACGGACGTCCTCAGCCTCTCCTCCTGGCGAAGGATCCGCTCCTGAAGGAGGCCTTGCTTAAGCCGCAGGTCCTTGACGGTACTCTCTAAAGAAGCGATCTTCTCCTTAGCTTCAGCCAGCTCCGCTTCCGCTTGTTGTGCAACTTCACGAGCCGCCCTTGAGGACCTCATCTCCAAACGGGATTGAGCAATCACTCCCACTAGTCCGTTGAGGTCGGCAATCAAACTCTGGAGCTGTAACAGAAAAGTTCGTCAAAGTATGAACAGTTGAAAGCAAGGGAAGAAAGGAAGCAACGGACTACCTCAGAAACAAGAGGGTCATCCCTTGTGCCACGCTCCACGTGGGACTCGGACTCCTGCGGCTCGCTCCTAAGCCCCGCGGGCGCCACCTCAGACACAGACTCGTCAGCTACAAAAGGCGCTGGAAAGTCTGCCTCGAAATCAATGTCCCCAAGAGGCTCAGGCAACCGCTCGGCCTCAACCTCGACAGGGCGCCCAAGAGGATCAGAGGGCGCGGGCTCGTCAACACTCAAATCCACGACCTCCACCATCTCTCGGATCATTTCAGCCGACACTCCCCTCTCAGAATCCATCGTGGCACTCCCGCCTCCTATGTCCTCGGAAGGGTGATCAATCCAGTCCGAGATGTCACCAGGCAAATCTACGGGAGCACCGGAAGCAACATCATCACAGGGGGCTGGACGTCCGAAAGCCCGGTGGTCTGAGCAAGAACCTCCACGGGTGCAGTAGAGAGATTAGCAGTGGCAGTGAAGGCGAGACCGCCAGATCCCGAGGACCCCGGAAGAGAGGCTTCAGTCCTCACCTCTTGATCAGAGGAACATCATCATCATCATCATCGTCACAGGAGGTTTGGGCCCCAGGAAGCTCTCTGATCCGCGCAACAGCTCTTGAGGGCTCGGCCGAAAGATTAGCAGTGGAAGTGAAACCGAGACCCCCAGACCTCAAGGACTCAGAGAAAGAGACAGTCCCCGACCTAGTAAGCAGAGGAGCAGCCACGTCATCATCGCTCGTGCCCTCAATATCAAAATCCTCATCATCACTCGAGGAGCACTCAGCAGTGGGTCCCCCAATCCTCGGTCTCTCCTTGGCCTTTACAGAAGGAGCTGGGCCGGGAGCCTCCTCCCGCGGTCCCCACTTGGCTGCCCTGAATTTATCAGTAGTCAGCCAGATGTTGTGCTTGTTCAAGTGGAAGCTCCACAGATTGGCCAGCACTAAGTCTATGCGCGCCTTCACTTCCTCCCGGTCCTCCCTCGAAGGGTCAGAGCAAAACTGGCTGGCCACCTTTCCCCACGTGGTAGGGATGGCCCAATGCTCGTAGACGTCGAGAAAGAAAAACTTATCCTTCCACCGCCTCGTGGAATCTGGGTTGCCACCACACAGCGAAGAAAATTCCGGGTGGGGAGTCATTACGATCCAGTCAAGGTTCTGCGCAAAGCGAAACATCACCTTGATCGTAAGAGCATTCAAGAGCTTCTCATGACACCGAAAGAAGATGTACAAGGACACCAGATACCTCATCGCATTCGACTGAAGCCTGGCAAGGGGCACCCTGAGCGCCCTCATGATGTCGTAGAGCTCCTCCGACATGAAAAACCGCAACCCACCTTTGAGGTGGGCCTCATAAATGGTGATGAAGCCGTCCGGAGGATACAGTGCCCTATCATGCGGCTCCGGAATCATCATGGCCATAGACTCAGGGATCTGATACTGGGCACGGATCTCCATGAGCTTGTCGAGCATCATCGTGGAAGCAATGTCTCTCACTCCAGGCGCCATGAAAGCCAAAGAACAAAGGAGAAGACGAAGCTCGAAAGAAGAAGAGAACGAAAAGCAGGCGCGAAGATGAAACATTTGGGCAAAAAGGCGTTTAAATAAGCCCTGGAATGCAAAAAGGGGTACTCATTGCCCTTGCCATGCGTCGACCAGCCATACGCCCCAGAAGCCTGGTGATCACTCCTTCCCAAGGCGCCTGATAGCACATCACATCAGCTAGATACAACATTTAATGCTCCCACGGGGAGACGAAACGGCGGCCCAAAAGAGGTCCGGGGATGACCTCCCGTCAAGCTCAGTGCAGTGCTCACCACCAGGACGCACTCTCGGACGGTCATGACCCCCAGCAGGCTAGCGACTTCATGCCAAACGACCGAGAATTTTGAGTCCTTTGGCATGGGGGGCTATGTTGGGCCTCGATGTGAAGGCCCATAAAAGCACGGCCCAGAAGTAGGGCCCAAGTAAGAGGCCTAGAGATATTCAGGCGGCCCAAGTAAGAAGCCCAAGGACAGAGAGCCAGAGAAGTCTGGCGGAGCCTTAGAACTGCCCGAGCGGCCAGGAAGAGGCGCTCGGATTTCTCCTACAAGGCCCTCCAGAGCCGCTTCATCTCACGAGTCCACCAACTCACGAGAAACATCACAACTGGATGAGGACCGCTTGCTCATGACCGGGAATGCCAGCTAAGCCATTTCGTCGATTTTCAAGAAAGCCTGCAGTTACTGCCAGTCGCCGTCTCAATAGGGCACGCCTAATCAAATCAAGGTTGATATTCAGACCCTGTACGCCTGACATACTCAGATGCTGCAGCGGCGCCGTCCACATGCCACTCGACGCAACGTCTGCAGCATTTAAGGGAGTCGGTGGACCAACTCCTCAACCGCCGGATGGACGCCACGTGCCTTCTCCCCAGCTACCTGGCTTCTCCTATAAATACCCAGCAAGGCCCCTCTCAAGAAAAAAAAAGATACGACGACTCTCAGCCTAGACTCAAACAGACCCGCATAGAGAGAGACAGAGCATTCGACCGGACACTCTATCCCCAAAACTAACTCCACAAAGGAGAGGAAAAAAGCTCCCAGCGAGCATAGTTCACTAGGGAAGAAAACACAAAACGAGAGACAGGGAAGGGATTAACCCTCACAACTATACTTTGTAAAATCTTCAACCCATATAGTGAAGTCCTTTCCAGGTCCTGAACCTCGTGGTTTTTCCTCCCCATTCAAGAGGAGGTTTTCCACGTAAAAAATCTGGTCTCAATCTTCATTTCGTGTCCGACACCTCAATCACTTGTGTTGCCTGGAAACCACGGATCGAATTGGACATGCCCCTCATTAACGAGCCTGCCTCCGAACGATCCGTGGAACCGGAACGCAACAGAATATATTTGATCAATTAGAATAATAATCAATTGTAAGTATATTTATTATCATTAAAATAATTAAAGCAATTTAAAGCTAATATACTTTGCAATTTAGGCGTATCTCTCTTTGGCAATGTGGCATATACAGTCATCACAAAGATAGTAGTCCAGAGAATATGACCTCTCCTCAACAAGATCATCAGCCATTCGCAAGGCATCTTCTTCATTGGAAGGACTTCACAAGATAATATTCTCGTTGCTCAAAAAGTTATCCACATGTCGAGCAAAGCCAAGGGTGGGAATGCGGGACTAGCATTAAAGATCAATCTCCTAAAGCGTTTGACAAGATTCAGTGGGAACTTGTTAAATGAACTCTTGAATCGCTCTCGATGCTTTCTGTCGTCGTCGACATGATCAGGAAAAGCATCTCAACACCCACCTTTGCAGACCTTTGGAATGGAGAGCTTTCTGAATCATTTCCAACTATGCATGATTTGAGACAAGAAGATTCCTTATCTTCTTACCTTTTGCTTCGTTTTATTGAGCAATTGTCACACTTGACTAGATTGGAAGACCAATGGAAGATGGAAGCTTTTCAAGGAGTGGGACAAGGGCCCTGCTTTTTGTCACCTCTTATTTACAGACAATCTCCTCTGTGCAAGATCAGGTCAGAAGCAAATGATTACAATCAGTAAGACACTAGAAAACTTCCACGCAGAAACTGAAGTGGTGGTTTATCCCCAAAAATCCAATCTCCTCGTCTCTTCAGTTGCTAATAGAGAAGTGGCTAGAGACATCCTCATGGTTAGCAGATTCAAAATGGTGAAAAATATGGGAAAACACCTCGGAGCACATCTAATCCATGGGAGATTTACTAAATAACACTGCAAAGGCAATGGTTGAAAGGGTGAATGGAAGACTTATTCAGTGGAAAACAAAGTTCCTCCTCATGGCTGGCTGAGCAACCCCGATCAAAGTGATCACCCAAGCCAGTCCAACCTATGTGATGCAAACCTATATGCTACGTCAAGACCCTAGTACAAGCTCGTAATAATAATAATGTTAGAAATAAAATTTATTTACATATAATGCTCAACAATAAAAATCGGGTCGGACATAATATACTGAAATCCATAAGCAAAATACTAATATATGAATACTATAGTCATAGGAATAGCCAAACTATCCCTATCAAGCTCAAACTGATACTATACCTGTTCAATCTATAAATTATAGGAAGAAAAAATATCTAGTCAAAAGACAAATATATGAATAGCAAAATTATACGCCTAGATTCATAAATCCACACTAGCCCAAATCAAAATAATGGAAACTCAATTCCAGTCCTATTTATTACAAGAAATTTGAAAACAGACCTAAATACTATAAATAAAATTCCTAACTAAATTTCTTCGTCAATCCTCCATCCAATCTTATAAGAGTTCAAGGCTTGCTAATCTAAAAGTAGTTTAAAATATTTTAAACATGAGTCTAATATTTAATAAGGCATATATATACAACATATAAAAATATATGAGCAAACGATGCAATAAGAACATTGAAATATGATTGTTAGGGTAATTTTTATAATTGGCATATTTTGTGACCCTATGTAATTGTGTATCGATATCGGGTTGTTTTTTGTCGAAACATATTTTTATACCTGTCCATTCCGGCTTCCACGAATACTGTGCCTGTTGTGAGCACGCTCTGAGCTCGAGCCCAAAATCCAGAAGCCTGTGCTCGCCGTGAGCTCGCCACGAGCTCGAGCCCAAAATCTAGAAGCCCCGTGCTTGCCACGAGTTCGAGTCCAAAATCCAGAAGCCCTGTGCTTGTCGTGAGCTTGCCATGAGCTCGAGCCTAAAATCCCAAAACCCTGTGCTCACTGTTAACTTGCCACGAGCTCGAGCGCCGTGGCAATAGGCAACTTTTTTGAATACATTTTTCGTGCCCTTTATAAATATACACTTATAATCAGTTGCCATAATCTTTGATTGATAATTTTGGAGTCGTCTCACTTGAGAGAAAATCATTTTCCACTCCATTAAATGTGTTCTAATTGAGAAGACCGATCTTTTTACATTGTGCTTCATATGCTAGCGATTTTCTCACCATTTTCTCTTTATCAATCCATCACATTTACCCTTCTACATTCGTTGGTGACATCAGTACGTTAAAGAAGGGGATTCGGTCGTATGTGGCAATTCAAGTGGCACGAGAGGGAAGATTGATGTGAAAATCGGAAGGCGTCCGGTGCCGTTGCCGTGGGCAAATCCGAGTTACTTGGTAGGGATCACAAGACGGGAGTAGGTTGACTAGGTTAGCGCGTCATTATCACTCGGTTTGTAAGTTAATTTTTATAATGCATTTTTTCCCTTACTGTTGAAGCCCGGAGGTTTTTCTCAATTATCGTGGGTATCGAGTTTTTTCTTCATCACCAAAAAACTTGTCCTTTTGTTATTATTATTACTTTATTTTTATACTCATATCGCTCATAACATTTAGACATAAATATTCTTTACGTGTATTAAATTTTTAATTTTACACTGCTTTCCCTAATTTGTTGTGAGGGTCGAAACATTATTGTGCTATTTGGACCGAAACGGTTTTCTTGTTTGGTATCAGAGAATTATCCCGATCCGCGACCCCCGATCTAGATGTATACAAGTTGATCACTCTCCGTATCTCCCTTCTTTGATGGGAGCAGCTATGCCTATTGGAAGGTTTGGATAATAGCCTTTCCAAAATCTATGGATGAGCGCATGTGGGCTAGTATCCAAATTGGGTAGACTCCACCCAATTTTTTTTTTTTTTTGGTAAGTAAGTATTTTGGATTATAGGGAGAAAAAATTACAAAAGCTATGTTTTTGCTCCAAGTATTTTGACTTGGAAAAAAAAAACATAGAGAGCTAGGGCATACCCCGAGCAAACGGTACAACAGATTATACCAGAATAGCCTCTAAGAGGACAACGTTCAACAAAAAACAACAAATGTAATCTGAAATTACAACAAATGAATTGCCGATTCATTTTGAGACCCAAACCGGCACTTGAAAACAGATCGGCAGTCAACCGAGCAGAACCTGGATTACGCATAATCCATACCGGCATCCTGTGCAAACCGGTTTGCAGTCGAAATGTTGATTCCATTCCGGCAAAACCACGAAGTTAGAATGCAAAGCCTGGGAAGCTCAATCCACGTCAGCATAGATTTCATTCCGGCAAAGTAGACTCCACCCAAAAGTGGTGATAAACCAAAAATTCTGTCTTTGTGGTCAAAAGAAGAATTTGATGTGTGTAATTGAAATAGTAAGAAATTACATGCCATTTTTATGACCGTATCTCCCGAAGAATTCAAGCGCATATCTCTATGTGAGATTGCAAAAGACGCATGGAAAATTTGAAATAACTCATGAAGGAATCAAACTTGTAAAAAATTCAAAATTGTAAATACTAACAACTAAATTTGAAGAAATCTGTATGAAAGATGACGAAACGTTTGATGACTTCTAAGCGCAATTAAATGATATTATGAATTTCACATTTAATTTAGGAGAATGAATCCCGAAAAATAGAAAAGTTAGAAAAATTCATAGATCGCTCCCTGAACGATTTAGACCTAAGGTCACCATTATCGAAGGTCACCGCTATCGAAGAAAGTAAAGACCTTGATAAAATGAAGATCGAAAAACTTGTAGGATCTCTCTAAACTTATGAGTATACACTTCCACAGTTAAGGAAGTAAAAATCAATTGTCCTAAAATTCGTTAAGGAAGAAAGAGATCGTGACTCCGATGAAGAGTCAAATAGCGATGAAGATTTTACCACATTTGTTAAAAAGTTTAAAAAAATTTTAAAGAAAAATAAATCTTCATCTGACTTACCAAATTTGGATTTAAAAAGAACTCTAAATCTAATAAGAAAGGTCGACGTAAATTTAAAGAATCTAAATCTAAAAATACCCAAAGTGTTCAATGCTATGAGTGTAAAGGTTTTGGTTATTATCGTGCCGAATGTCCAAACCTTAAACGCCAACAAGGCCAAGCCTATAAAGCTAATGTAACCTTGAGCGATGACGAAGAAGAATAACCTGAAAAATACTCTACAGATAGCCCTGTTAAGTATATGGCCTTTATGACCTCATTGTATGAAAATGATGATCGCTTAGAGGCAAGTCTTAAATGATCCGATGACTCTGAGAATGAGTCAGAATCTAATCTGTATGACCTTCATGATGCCTATGATAAATTATTTAAAGAATGATTTCAAGTTAAGAAAATGAATGTATCACTTAAACACAAACTGACTAAAATGGAAAAAAAAATTAGCTCTAAAATCCGAGTTAGACACAAAAGTTCAAGAAGTTGAGAACCTGAAAAGTTCTTTTACTGAAAAAATTATAACTTTGGAATCTGATCTAGAGGCTGCTCGAAATGACTTGAAACAATTTTCAAATGGCTCCAAAAAATTGGACCATATGCTCTGGACCATATGCTCAGTTTAGAAAAAATAAGAGAAAATAAAATTAGGTTGGGTTACTCTAAAAATGACTTGAAAGCCACTGGTAATTCTAAAACTATATCTGTCTAACCCACGTCCCTCCTAAGGCAAAATAGTTCCTCGTTTTCTCATATTGACAAATTGTCCAGGGGTTCTCCAAAGAAGAGTGCTAATACACAAGAACCTCAAAACTTCATAGGTATGAAACAATTTGGTCTTAAATGCACTAAGAAGCCAATATGTACTTCTTACAGCCGTGCTAAATTCATTCTAATATGTCATGGATGCGAAATTATTGACCATATTCGTCCCCACTGTCTCGTATCATTACAACAAAATAAGTCTCGGCAAGACTCTAAGATAGAGCATCTCATTCTTCACATCCAACACCTAAATGATCAAGTAATAAACTTAAACAACACCATAAAATATGGTAAGAAATTATGGATCAAGAAGAGTGAGCTCCATTATGCTTTGGTAATTCTTGACAAAAGGGGAAGTAGACTGCTTCCTTAGGGGAGATTGATCCTAAAGGGGGAGATTATCTTGATAGGGAGAGATGTTATTTTTGTTAGGGGGAGTTCTTATTTGATTTATACTATTTTTGTGGCTTTGTACTATTTTTGTCGTTATATTATATCATCTTGTATTATGTTTGTTTGTACTAACCACGTTTGACAAGGCAACACCGCTATAGTATTAGGCACGATAGTCACAACATTGACATAGCAGCTCACGTATAGAATTTTATGGTTATTTGTATTTTTTTCGTTTCTCACTAGGAGTAGATTTTAATGTACACGGGTTCTGTCTCGGTAGTGTTTGAACCAATGCTTCACTTGTATTTTTTTTATTTTGTGTGTTTTGTCATGGAATTGTCAAAGGGGGAGATTGTTAGGGTAATTTTTATGATTAGCATATTCTGTGACCGTATGTAATCATGTGTCGATGTCGGGTTGTATTTCGTTGAAACATATTTTCGTACTTGTTCATTTTGACTTTTAGGAATACTGCGCTTGCCGTGAGCTCGCTGTGAACTCGAGCCCAAGATCCAGAAGTCCTGTGCTCGCCGTGAGCTCGCCATGAGTTCAAGGCCAAAATCCAGAAACCCTGTACTCGCCGTGAGCTCGCCACGAGCTTGAGCCCAAAATCCAAACGCCTTGTGCTCACCATGAGCTCGTCAAGTGCTTAAGCCCAAATTTTCGAAACCTTACACTGGTCGAGAGCTTGCCACGAGCTTGAGCACCGCGACAATCGGTAACTTTTTTGAATGTGTTTTTCGAGCCCTTTATAAATATACACCTATAATCAGTTGCGCTAACCATTGATTGATATTTTTGGAGCCGTCCCACTTGAGAGAAAATCATTTTCCAATCCATTAAACATGTTCTAATTGAGAAAATCGATCTTTTCACATTGTGTTTCATGTGCTAGCGATTTTCTCATCACTTTTTCTTTATCAATCAATCACCTCTGCCCTTCTACCTTCGTTGGTGACGTCGGTACGTTGAAGATGGGAATCCGGTCGTGTGTGGCAATTCAAGTGGCACGAAAGGAAAAATTGACGTGAAAACCAGAAGGCGTCCGGTGTCGTTACCGTGGGCAAATCCAAGGAGTTAGTTGGTAGGGATCACAAGACGGGAGTAAGTTGGCTAGGTTAACGCGTCATTATTACTCGGTTTGTAAGTTAATTTTCATAATGCATTTCTTCCCTGATCGTTGAAGCCCGTAGGTTTTTCTCGATTACCATGTGTATCGAGCTTTTCCTTCGTCACCAAAAGGCTTGTCTTTTTGTTATTATTATTACTTTATTTTTATACTCATATCGCTCATAACATTTAGACATAAATATTCATTACGTGTATTGAATATTTAATTTTACACTACTTTTGCTAATTTGTTGTGAGGGTCGAAACATTATTGTGCTATTTGGACCGAAACAGTTCTCTCATTTGGTATTAGAGAATTATCCCGATTTGTAACCCCCGATGTAGATGTATACGAGTGGATTGCTCTTCGTATCTCCCTTCTTTGATGGGAGTAATTATGCCTATTGGAATGTTCGGATGAGAGCTTTTCTCAAATCTATGGATGAGTGCGTTGGGCTAGTGCCCAAACCAGGTGGACTCCACCCAAAAGTGGTCATGAACCAAAAGTTCTATCTTTGTGGTCAAAAGAAAAACTTGATGTGTGTAATTGGAATAGTAAGGGATTACATACCATTTTTATGACCGTATCTCTCGAAATGTTCAAACGCATATCTATGTGTGAGACTACAAAAGACACATGGAAAATACTTAAAATAACTCATGAAGGAACCTAACTTGTAAAAAATTTAAAATTGCAAATGCTAATGACCAAATTTGAAGAAATTCGTATGAAAGATGATGAAACGTTTGCTGACATCTATGCGTAATTAAATAATATTGTGAATTTCACGTTTAATTTAGGAGAATGAATCTATGAAAATAGAATTGTTAGAAAAGTTCGTAGATCGCTCCCTAAACAATTTAGACCCAAGGTCACTGCTATCGAAGAAAGCAAAGACCTTGATAAAATGAAGATCGAAGAACTTGTACGATCCCTCCAAATTTATGAGTACACACTTCCACAGTTAAAGAAGTAAAAATCAATTGTCCTAAAATCCGTTAGGGAAGAGAGAGATCGTGACTCCGATGAGGAGTCAAATAACGATGAAGATTTTACCACATTTGTTAGAAATTTTTTAAAATTTTTAAAGAAAAATAAATCTTCATCTAACTTACCAAGTTTGGATTTAAAAAGAACTCTAAAATTTGATAAGAAAGGCCGACGTGAATTTAAAGAATCTAAATCAAAAAATACCCAAAAGTGTTTAATGCCATGAGTGTAAAGGTTTTGGTCATTATCGTGCCGAATGTCCAAATCTTAAATGCCAACAAGGCCAAGCCTATAATGCTAATGTGATTTTAAGCGATGACGAAGAAGAAGAGCCTAAAAAATACTCTGAAGATGGCCCTATCAAGTACATGGCCTTTATGACCTCATTGTGTGAAAATGATGATCGCTTAGAGGCAAGTCTTAAGCCATCTGATGACTATAAGAACGAGTCAGAATTTAATCTGTATGACCTTCAGGATATTTATGACAAATTATTTAAAGAATGCCTTTAAGTTAAGAAAACGAATGTGTCAGTTAAACACAAATTGACTAAAATGGAAAATAATTAGCTCTAAAATCCGAGTTAGACACAAAAAGTTCAAGAAATTGAAAACCTGAAAAGTTCTTTTACAGAAAAAATCACAACTCTTGAATCTGATCTAGAGGCTACTCGAAATGACTTGAAACAATTTTCAAATGGCTCCAAAAAATTGGACCATATGCTTAGTTTAGGAAAAATAAGAGAAAATAAAATTGGGTTGGGTTATTCTGAAAATAACTTGAAAACCATTGGTAATTTTAAAACTATATTTGTCCAACCCATGTCCCTCCTAAGGAAAAACAGTCCCTCGTTTGCTCATATTGATAAATTGTCCAGAGGTTCTCCAAAGAAGAGTGCTAATATACAAGAACCTCAAAATTTCATAGGTATGAAACAGTTTGGTCTTAAATGCACTAGGAAGCCAATATGTACTTCTTCCTGCCATGCTAAATTCATTCTAACATGTCATGGATGTGAAATTATTGGCCATATTCATCCCCACTGTCCTGTATCGTTACGACAAAATAAGTTTCGACAAGACTCTAAGATAGAGCATCTCATTCTCTACATCCAACACTTAAATGATCAAGTTATAAACTTAAGCAACACCATAAAATATGGTAAAAAATTATGGATTAAGAAAAGTGAGCTCCATTACCCCTTGGTAATTCATGACAAAAGGGGGAGTAGACTGCTTCCTTAAGGGAGATTGATCCTGATAGGGGGGGAGATGTTACTTTTGTTAGGAGGAGTTCTTATTTGATTTATACTATTTTTATGGCTTTGTACTATTCTTGTTGTCATATTATATCATCTTGTATTACGTCAATTTGTACTAACTATGTCTGATCAGGCAATACCGCTATAGTATCAGGCACGGTAGTCACAACATTGACACAGTAGCTCACGTATAGAGTTTTATGGTTATTTGTATTTTTTTTCGTT
Source organism: Nepenthes mirabilis (assembly GCA_025585075.1). Classification (NCBI taxonomy): domain Eukaryota; kingdom Viridiplantae; phylum Streptophyta; class Magnoliopsida; order Caryophyllales; family Nepenthaceae; genus Nepenthes; species Nepenthes mirabilis. The sequence goes on from JAODPA010072425.1 coordinate 13,304, forward strand.
TCTAACTAGGAGTAGATTTCATTTACACAGGTTCTATCTCGGTGGTGTCTTAACCCGTGCTTTACATATATTTTTTTTACCTTATATGTTTTGTCACGGAATTATCAAAGGGGGAGATTGTTAGGATAATTTTTATGATTGACATATTCCGTAACCTTATGTAATCGTGTGTCGATGTCGGGTTGTGTTTCGTCGAAACATATTTCCATACCTATCCCTTTCGGCTTCTAGGAATACTGCACCTACCGTGAGCTTGAGCCCAAAATCCAGAAGCCCTGTGCTCCCCGTGAGCTCGCCACGAGCTCGAGCCCAAAACCCAGACGCTCTGTGCTCGCCTTGAGCTCGCCATGAGCTCGAGCCAAAAATCTAGAAGCCCTGTGCTCGCCGTGAGCACGTCAGAAGCTCGAGCTCAAAATCCCAAAACCCAACACTTGCCGTGAGCCCGCCACGAGCTCGAGCACCATGGCGATGGGCAACTTTTTTGAATGTGTTTTTCGAGCCCTCTATGAATATACACTTATAATCAGTTGCCCTAACCTTTGATTGATATTTTTGGAGCCGTCTCTCACTTGAGAGAAAATCATTTTCCAATCCATTAAATATTGAAGAAGGGGATCTAGTCGTGTGTGGCAATTCAAGTGGCATGAGAAGGAAGATTGGTGTGAAGACCGGAAGACATCCGGTGTCGTTATCGCGGGCAAATTCAAGGAGTTCCTTGGTAGGATCATAAGATGGGAGTAAATCGGTTAGGTTAGCGCGTCGTTACCACCCGATCTGTAAGTTGATTTTTATAGTGCATTTCTTCCTTGGCTATTGAAACCCGAACGGTTTTTCTCGATTACCGTGGGTATCGAATTTTTCCTTCGTCACCAAAAAGCTTGTCATTTTATTATTATTGTTACTTTATTTTTATACTCATATCACTCATAATATCTAGACACAAATATTCTTTACATGTATTGAATATTTAATTTTACACTGCTTCCGCTAATTTGTTGTAGGGGTTAAAACATTATTGTGCTATTTGGACCGAAAAGGTTCTCTCAATGATCAAATACAGAAGTTACAAAATGTCAAACTATCAATAAACATATTCTAAAACATGATTGCATTTGAAATATCAAACATATATAAATACATGAAACATATAAATGTCTATAAAATACATATGAAAACTTATCAAAGCCATGCAATCCTTGAAAATTATGTCAAAAATATGTGAAAACTTAAGAACCAAGGATCGATGACTTATACATCGACTAATCAAAGGCAGGCCTTGAGAATCGGGTAATACATATTCCCAATAGTCGAAGGCTAATACACTATTATTCAATACTTATAGGAGGGTGATTTACAATGTGCTACAAATACGGTTGAATGCTATTTTCTTTAACCACCTATGAATGATAAGTATAATCTTTAAGTTGCGCATAATATATTAAGATATACCCAAATATAATCTATGCATATTTAATAATAGTTCTTATTTAGTGAAAATAAAGAACTTTACTTCACATTTTATATATCTTGATGGGTACGGTCATAAATGGGCCAGCCCAGAGGCAAGGCCCATGGATGAGCAGAGAGCCAAGAGGATTGCGGCCCACAACTCACTCCCACGAAGGCCCAGAACCAAACAACAGAGCGGTCAACCCAAGAGGGTTGACTCGGCATTACTAACTAAAAACGAGCAACGACGGCCGCCTTGCAGCACCTTGCACGCAAGAAGAACTTGCCAAAATTGCCTCGAGATAGCTTAGTTGATATCCCTTGAATATTGTCACGATCACACAATCTCTCCCTAAATGGCAACAACGATCTAGCGGATCTCTTCCAATGGAAACTATTATAACTGTCGCCTCCATCATTGCTATGAAGAAGGAAGGAATCTTCTCAATTGGCCATGATTACCATAATGGGCACTTGCATTTCCCGTGATAGCTTGCCAAATCTGTGCGGATAGTCGTCAACCAGCCTTAGTGCCCTAGCTGGGTTGAACTAGCTTAAGCACTATAAATACACTCTCACTCCCACGGGTAGGGGATAGGAACACTTTTAAGTCTATAGAAGAATGGCTCTCTGCCTAAAAAGCCTCCAAGAAGTCTCTCACAACTCTCACACACTCTCTCTCAAGCTACTCTCTGTTAAGCGCACCATCATCACCAAGCCACTCCTCCCGAGTGCACTGCCTTCTCCTAAAGTAGTTTCTCAACCGGATGCACCCAAACACTTAACTCCTGAACCCACACATCATCCACGCACACTTTCTTTCATCCTTCATCCTTCTATCCATTTGAGAAAGATATCTAGTTTGAGTATCGGAGGATATATTGGGGAGTAAGTTTTACCAATCTTTTGATATTTTGTTCGTTCAATTGTGATATGTAGGATCCAAACTATCAGGAATAGAGACCAGACCGCTTCAATTCGACTAGCTTAGGAAGACCAACTGGCTTCCTAACTCATGAAGTAACTTGGATCCGCAGGACCTATCATTGGTGCTGCCTATGGGAACTGATCTAAAGGCATAACCACCATTATCATAGAAGCAAACATGGTCAATATCCGAGCTTAAGCCAACATTCCGACGAAGGATGCCACCTCCTATTGCGACGACTCCTCGGGTAGCCATGCGGATGAGTGCTCGACACTCTTCATGCAAGTGCGCACTACCTAGATGGATAACATCTCCCAAATGCTCTCGACCCCTTGTGCACCCTAGGGTTAAGAGAGGCCAGGGGATCCTTCCTCCACTGCCCACACCTCAGCTTCAAAAAGGAAGAGCCAAAAGAAGAAGTGGTCATCTAGGAAGATGTAACGACCTGACGGCCTATAAGCTCGAGCGGCTTTGAGTGACAGGGCCCGATCACGATTGGATGGCCAATTGGGTCACAAGACACAGGATGAGAGCTCGAATTAGTGGAATCCTTACTATTCACTTGATGAATGAAGGCCACCAGTCCAGGATGGGAATTTGTGCAACACCAAGTTGGCGAGTGCCAGTAGTCGCCTAGCCCAGCACTACTCGCCGAAACACTTAGAGTTGAGGACCTACCTCAATACAAAAAGGACTACGACCCCTCCTTGGATGGAGGAAAAAGTAGAAAAGATGTGATAGCATGTGTTCATAGGAAGAATTGAGGGCTACTTTGCAGATTAGAAGATCGCCATTCACAATGAAAATCCAGATGCAGTCTCTCCTTCACAAGTTTAAGATACCAACTCCGGAGTCCTATGACAAGAGCATTGATCCCATGGACCATCTGCACCACTTCCACACCCTTCTAAGCTTCCAAGGCCTGGATGAGGTTACCATGTGCCTCCACTTCCCTCTAACTCTCAAGGGAGACATCTAGATCTAATTTTATCATTTACAACCAAATTCAATTCGAACATTCTAGGAGTCAGCTGATAGCTTCTTGTCATAGTTTGCCTTTAGCCAAATGGAGGAGAAGCAGCCTTGACATCTCACCCACATCAAGCAAGGGCCAAACAAAAATCTAAAGGGTTTTTTGGCCTAGTTCACCACTAAGGCTTAGCAGATTGCTAGGCTCACTGACAATGTGAAGCTAAGCACTTTTAAATTGACTCTAGAGTCGAGTGAGTTCTTCAAGCATCTAGCCCACAAATCTGTGCGGATAGCCATCAGTTAGCCTTGGCGCTCAAGTAGGGTTGAGCTGGCTCAGGCGCTATAAATACCCCCTCGCTTCCATGGGCAGGGGATAAGCATACTTGCAAGCCCACAAAAGAACAACTCACTACCCAAAAATCCTCCAAGACGTCTTTCACTGCTCTCACACACACTCTCTCTCAAGCCGCTCCCTAGTCATGCACACCACCGTCCCTAAGCTATCCCCGTAGAGCTCACTGCATTCTCTCGAAGTCGTCTCTCAATCAGATGCATCCAAACACTCAATCCTTGGACACGCGCATCATCCACGCACACTTTCTTGCATCCTCGCAATATTTATCCATTTGAGAAAGTTTTTTGACTTGAGTGTTGGAGGATATACTAAGGAGCTAGTCCTACCGATCCTTTATCCTCTCGTTTGTTTATTTATGTTGTACAGGATTCAGGCTATCAAGAATAGAAATTGAATCCATTTCGATTCAACCCACTTAGGAAAACCAAGTGGCTCTCTAACCGGTATAACAACTCAGATCTAGAGGAAGCATCATATCTAAAACATTTTCAAATTAGAACAAAAGTAAAATATCTATTTCATTTTATAAAATAGAGTTCTTATCTAGTATTTATATAAAAATAGTATGTACAGGTAAATAATCAAAGATTTTATAATTTTCTTAACAAAATCTCAAATGTAAACATAAATTTTCAAAATATCTATCTATTCTCTAAAGTAGACATGCATATAAAAGATATTCAAAATGGACAAATGCATGTACATTGTAGTGGCAATTAAGGAAATATCAAGAGATTTCAACAATAAATTAAATAATGGACTTAGATGTACCACCTTAAATGACTAATTTATCTGATCTAACAAAAAATATCCCTGAAACTATTTTACTTCACCTTCACTCTTCTCTTCCCTCTTTTCTTTCTCTCTCTCTTCATCTCTATTATCTGCACAAAAAAGCCAAAAAAATCAAGCAACTACCCTTATATAACAAGACTAGTGCATGTGCTTCAATAATTCACTCATCAAGCATAGAGACCAAATATACGCATGAGCATGCTAGAGCCACACACGAGCATCAACCTTACTGCTAAACCAAATGCATGTATGCACAAGCATGACCCGTACTACAAACCCATGCACAAGCACGCATTTTCCATGCACACATGCCGCCCATTCTTCTAGTAACACTACTCCATGTACAAACGATACACAAGCACACATCAGAACCTGTCCCTCATGTCTCTAATACTTAATGTTTATTTCCAAATATGTAGTTATTCTTCAAATGAACCCAACACATAATAATTATGATGTCATAAATGTAAATTGGATATTTAAGTGTTAAAAGTTTGTCCTTTTTATAAAATTTCATCCCCTAAATAATGTACTTATCAAATAAACAAATTCAGATACTTCTCCCAAATCTCGTCATTATGTTCGCAAGTCGCTTTCTCAAACAAATGATTTCTCCAAAGTATATTAATGAAAGGAATTATCTTTGTAAGCAAAACATGTTCTCATCTTCTCAAAAAATGAGCCGATACTTCTATATACATCCAAATCTCATTAATCTACAATGGTTTATATTCTATGATATGTAAAGGATTAAAAACAAACTTTTGAAGTATCAAAACATAAATTATGTTATGAAAATTGGCTAAATTAGGAGGTAAGACTAATTTATAAGTAACATTTCTGACTCACTATAAAATATCCAATGGCTCAGTAAACCTCGACTCACTATAAAACTCCTTCACCAGGGTTGTCAAAATACATTTCCTTGTTACTTACCAAAAAAACAAAATACATTTCCTTGGAGATACCATTAAGAATGCATGACCACCACCTTAAAGCTCAAATTAGACCTCCTATGATCCGTGTAACTCTTTTATTGACTCTAAGTGACTATCAAAGGATCCTGAAGCAATTTAATCTGGTCTAGTGTCTCCTAGATGATTTCACAATGTAAAAGCTTGTAATCACTAATCTCTTTCCAACTGATCGAAGACTAACATATCCTTTCATAAAACACTTCAAAAAGTGCTACCTCAATACTTCATTCATATATATTATTATATGTAAATTCGGCTGGAAAAAAAATTAGTGAATCCCTATTTTTAAAATGTCTCAACCCTTTTTAAAATTACAAAAGTAAAATCAATGAGAATATATGATACACGTATAGTTTGGGTGGTACAATATACTAAATCTTAACCAACTTATTTCTGACTTGTGACCCCTACCAAAAAATTTTTTAAATTTGCTTCTAACAGTGAAATTAGTCACCTTCTAGTCTTCTTATTTATCTCACTTCATGAGCTATAAAATCTCTATGCACCACTAAATTTAATGTCTCGACGAAGGCTTATAGGCTGGAAAAGGTGTGTACAACGAAGAAAACTAGAATAATGTGGGATGATGACAACTTTGGCACTAAATCTCAAGAATAAATAAATGGTTTTCTCAAAAGTAGCTCCTCACATGTAGTTAAGAAGGATTTTCAAAGTGTGACTATTTTTCCTTGTTTTTCAGAGTTTTCTAAGAGTTTAAAAGGGTGGTATTTATAGAGAAAGCAGAAAACTAGCTCCAAAACATGCGGTAATGTGGAAGTGTGTGCCCTAGAGCATGTGCCCCATATAGGTGTGCATCATGCAGAGATGGTTTAACAAGAAGTTTGCACCCCAATGTAAGTGCACAGGTTAGGCACATATCAGGTGTAAGGCTCGAGCTTTTTATTATGATAATTATTGGTAATTAGGCAAATATAGTTAAAATTGAGATCAAATGATGTGAATATTAGATCAAGAGTCAAAATTAAACTGGTTAAATCGGTACCTGAAGTAGGCCCAACCTACGCTTAAGCTCCAAATCTAGTAGGGTTGCACTTGAGGCTCACCCGTGGGCTCCTCAAGGGAGTGGTTGGCAAAGAATGCCTACTCGATGCATGCTCAACTTGAGCTACCTGAGTCCTAGCACCCAACATATGCCTGAGGCAAGCTTGAGCATAAGGCTACATAAATATAGCACCCGAGCTCATTTTTGGTCATTTTGTAGAATTTTTCCAATGAAGAGAGAGAGAGTCAAGGAGAACAGAGAGAGAGGAAGAGAAATAAGGCTTAAGGAGGTCAAATTCAAGTAATTTAAGGTTAGAATTTGATAAATTTAGAGTAAAGGTAAGTGAACCTCCAAGTCTCTTTCCCTTGTTGTTAATTTTTGTTGATATCTTGGGACATTTTCTTATCCAAATGCTCATGTAAGCTTTGAAACTCGAAGTTTAATGTTATGTTACTCTTACATGTGAACTTCTCATCATTTTATAACAAAAGTCTAAGAAAATTCATGCCTAAGTTCATATATGATGAATATGTATATTGTTTCTACACTCTATGCTTCAAATGTGTTCTAAAAATTTGATATTACGATCCTGCATTTCATGGTTAACCCTCTTGCATGTTTAGAAAATATATAATATATGTTCTGGAGAGCCATGAAAATACCTTGCATGCATGCTATTTGAGCTAAAAATTTACAAAAAAAATTTCACATGTTGAATTCTGTATTTTTGGTTGATGAATTTTGATTTTTTATATCTTAAAATTATAACATAAGGCTTTGCATGCTTTAAACTATTACTCATATATCTTATATAAGCTGGAAAATGCATACAATTTAGCCTTCATAATCTAGAATTCGGTACACTTGCTAATTTTATACACTGTTGCTCAATTTCTACACCTTATGGCAAATTTCATGCACTACATGCTAATTTAGCATCTCATATATTAAAATTATATCAGAGTATGATTTTCACGAAAGTATAAGTTTATCATGAAAAGAAAATATAGAATTATGAATAAAAACTCTACAATTTTGTTAAGTTATAATAAAAACTTTTTTAGAAGGATAAAAATTAAGAATTAAGAAAAATAGTATAGAGTGTCCCTAAGATAAGCATTGGACTATAGATGATGATTCAGTGGGTGGTATATTATGACATACCTTAATATATTATAATAGTATATCGACATCTGAACCTATCATTCACGGGTAAGAAATGACGTTTAACCCCGTCTATAGGGTTATATGTAGAAGGCCTACCTTCAAATCCTGAATAGAATCTTATGATATTTAGTTGTGTGAAAATATATATAACCCGGTCTTCAATTATCTACTCCTTTAGTCGGTAAAACGTATTGGCCTAAGTCCCTAAAGAAAAATGAGAATTGACCATGTTTTTGATAGCTAAGATTCAGAAGAAATATTATAAGAATAAGATAAGAAATTTAAAAATGCATTACGTTAATTTTCTGCACAAGTTTATATCTTTGCATCCGATCACGTTTTATGTTCCTTCAGATATGTTTTAAGTATAAAGTATACATGTTTCTTGCTATATTATGTACCTTATTGAGCTCTTGGGTCATTCTCTTGTCATTTTACTAACCCTTCAAAGGAGATGTATGAGTTCTTTGCGAATGAGTAGCAGCTATGATCGGGAGTGTTCACAAAATTTTAGTTTAGAAGTTCATGAATGCTTTATTTGGTTAATATTTCTGGATAATATTTAATGTATCTATATATTATATTTTAGTTTGATTTCAGTTTCGGACAATGGGTTATGAAGTATTTGGCTTTGAACTGCGTCTAGATTTCTCATGTGTTGTGTTATGGTGTCTGGTATCGATTAATGTATCAATCTAAACTGCAGCAACTTATGATTGGATTAGATGATGCATTTAGTTGATATTTTGAGTTTGGACAGTAGGTTGTATTCAGTTAAGGATCGTTGTGGTCTTATGTATTAATTTAGGTGTCATTTGTCTATTGTTGGATGACAGTTTGGTTGAGTCAGTCATTGATGTTTCATCGATCAAGTCATGAATGTTTATTTTGCTTTCACAGATTATATTGTATTGATATTTGTATTTGATCAGGTATCATCCCTTGCATAAGATCCAATATCATGTTGTTTGGGTCGGTGTTGAAGCCAATTGTGACATGGCAATTGATTTGGGTCCTATGATAAATATTGATTTTTCTATTCTGTAGTTGGTCATGATAGTGACAAGGAGTTCAAGTACGACGGATTATTTAGAGGATAATCAGATAACTAATAATAATGATTAAGAGTTAACTTAGAATCATGTCTTGGGATGTGATATTGTTAAGGTGGTATCAGAGAAGTTGTAAGGAGATGCCTTAAGGATTGAGCCTGGTTTATTTTGGTTTGAGGATTCTAATTCGATTAATATATTTTTGTGTTAGGACTAAGAGATGGCAGGATTTGGAGGCAACCCTAGATTAAACTTTCACCCAAATCGTGAGATACAATATATGAACTTTATGGCAAGGATGACCGATGTTATGGAGATGATGGTTCGAGGTCAGCCAAACTCAAAACCAATCATGACAGCAATGCATCCAGGAGCTTCATCTTATGATCAATTTGCCAATGAAAGGGTTCCAGAACGTATGAGAGATCCGAACTTGACGAAGGCAGAGACTTGGATTTGGAGGATTGAGAAGGTGTTTGCTGTGATTTGTTGCCTCGAAGAAGATAAGGTGATGTTTGTCGTGTATAAATTGGAAGGCAAGGCGTACCATTGGTGGTCCATGAGGAAGTGAGCTATGGGCATGGAAGACCATGAGATAACATTGGACATGTTCGTTGATACTTTTATGGACAAGTACTTCCCAACGAGCTTTTGGGAGCAAAATGAGGATGAGTATGCATAGCTGAGGCAAGAAAATCAGGCTGTGGCCGAGTATAATGTAAAATTCATGGAGTTGTCACATTATACCCGTCATATGATCCATGATGAGGCTAGAAAGGCAAGGACATTTCAACAATGATTGAAGGATAAAATTTGGAAACAGCTTGTGACCCTCAAGTTGAAGACTTATAGAGATGTATTGGACCGAGCCCTACTATTAGAGAATGAGCTTAAAAGGAAAAAGTTCTTAGATGGCTAGTTGTAGAGGTCAAAGTTTTGGCCAGAGTTTGGGATTAGGAAGATCTCATAAGAAAGTAAAATCTATGGAGAAAGGAAAGAAAGGAGCTGAAAGTCAGACGGTGTCAGGCTAGCAATCATCAACGCCCGCATGCCCGCATTGTGGAAAATAATATGGAGGGAGGCCTTGTTATAAAGCTTTAGGAGCTTGCTTCAATTGTGGTTTGCCCTGCCACTTGATTAAAGATTGCCCTCATCTGAAAAGGCCAGTGGCAAAGAAGCCCAATGTATCAGGTAGAGCTTTTGTTGTGATGGTGCAACATGCAAAGGCATAGCTCAACATCGTGGAAGGTAATCTCACTTTTTTCGATACTCTGGCTCATGTTCTATTAGATTTGGGGTCTACGTATTCCTTGGTATCTCCAAGGTTTGTTCATTGTTTGTTGTCACCCCTAAGGATTTTGGAGTATATATTAGTTGTGTCAATACCTGCATGATCATCTATGGTTACTAATATTGTGTACCCGAGGTATATTGTTTGGGTTAATGGGTTGTAGTTGGTTGTAAATTTAGTCTTGTTAGATATGTATGACTTTGATATAATCCTAGGAATAAATTTATTAGCAAGTTACCATATCAGTGTCAATTTTTTCTACAAAAGAGTCCATTTTCTATTCCAAGGTGCGAATCATTTTATATTTAAGGTGTCATGCAAAAAGAGTTCCCCTATTTGATTTCATCTTTGCATGCTCGTCACTTAATGGAAAGTGGTTGTCAAGCCTATTTGGCATATGCGGGCACCATTGGTAGTCATAGTATCCCTTGCCAAGATACTCCGGTGGTATTTGAGTTTAAAGATGTTTTTTGGAGGACTTATTGGGATTACCACAGTAATAGAAGATTGAATTTGAGATCGAGATTGTGCTTGGAATAGCAACTATTTTCGAGACGCCGTATAGAATGGCACTGGTAAAACTGAAGGAGCTAAAGCAACAATTGTAAGAGCTATTGGAGAAGGGATTTATTTGGCTGAGTGTATCTCTATGGGGTTCTTTGGTATTCTTTGTGAAGAAAAAGGATAGATCCATGCAGTTTTGTATCGACTACCGAGAATTGAATAAGATTACCATCAAGAATAAATATCTGTTGCCAAGGATCAACAATTTGTTTGATCAATTGCAAGGAGCTCAACTGTTTTCAAAGATCGATCTCCATTCAGGATATCCTCAATTTAGGATTAAAAAGGAAGACATGGCAAAGACAACATTCTGAACGAGGTATGGACACTATGAGTTTTTTGTAATGCTCGGTTGGCTAGATTATATATTAATGAAGTGGTAAGATTGCATAGCATGCTTGCTTCCATTGTGTTCGATCGAGACTTGAGGTTCTTGTCCATGTTTTGGGAGAGTCTACATCATGAATTGTGAATGAATATAAAGTTTATATCAACCCCAAACATATGGGTGATCAGAGTGTATTGTTTAAATTTTGGAAGATATGTTACGGGCTTCGATTTTGGAGATGAAAAGTAATTAGGATGATTACTTGGTATTGATATAATTTACTTTTTTTTTGGTAAGCAAGTATTTTTGATTAAAGGGAGAAAAATAAGTTACAAAATCTATATTTTTTCTCCAAATAATTTGACTTGAAAATAAAACATAACACGTTAGGGCATACCCCGAGTAATTGGTACATCAGATAATACAAAAAAACCTCCAAGAGGACAACGATCAATAGAAATGACAAAATATGAAATCTGTCTAATGTTACACTTGAACAGACTTATAATCAGTTACTCCCGAATCAACAGACGTAACTCAGCAAATCGAAAGGCATCCATGCCGTATCAGACAAGAACAAAGGCATACCATCAGCACCCGAGAAAGCAAACTGCAATAGCACTACTACAGATTCTAGCATAGCCTCAAAATGTTGCTCCTGAGACCTGAGCAATTCTTCAGCATGGGAGAAAACAGAATTGCACCAGGACATAGCAACCTTTCCAGTCCAGCAAATGCATCCACGATGCCAGAGTCAAAACAGCAGGGCCGTTTAAAGGCAGCCACATCAGCACTCGACATAATTTGCCTATAATAACAGCTATTAGGCAAGTATTGGTATGGCTTCATTCGAGACATTGTATGGGAAAAAATGTCAATCTCCAATTTGTTAGAAGAAAACCAGAGATACAAGATTGTTGAGACCAGAAGTCAATTAGGAGATGTCCGAGAAGATCTGGTTGATTCATGAGAGTTTAAAGGTTGCTCAAAGTGGCAAAAGAGTTATGCTAACCGGAGAAGATGGAGCTGAATTTTGAGGTTGATGGTTGTATATTCTTAAAGATATCGCGATCGAAAAAATCTCGAGGTTTGGGATAAAAAAATTGAAATTGAGGTTCATTGGACTATTTAAAATGTTGGACAAAATTGGGGAAGTAGCCTACCAATAAGCTTTGCCACCAAATTTAGGGAAGATGCATAATTTTTTCACTTGTCAATGTTGCAGAAGTATATATTCGATCCAACACACATCATTGAGTATGACATGTTAAGGATTAATGAAGATTTTGTCTATATTGAGGAATCAATTCAGATTTTGGGTCAAAGAGTTCTAGTGTTTTGGACGAAGGTCATTCCATTGTTAAAAGTCTTATGGTGGAACCATTCTTTTGAAGGGGCCATGTGGGAACGAGAAGTTGAGATCCAAGAGAAATACCTACATTTGTTTCCCCATTGATGAATGTTTAATCTCTGTAAATTTTGAGGATGAAATTTTTATAAGGAAAATGTAAGGCCCAAGTTCTTGATTATGATAATTATAATAATTAAACTAATATAATTAAAATTGATATCAAATGATATAAATATTAGGTCAAGAGTCAAAATTGAATTGGTTAACTCGATGTCTAAAGCAGGACTAACTGGCGCTTAAGCGCCAGATCTAGTGGGGTGACATTTGAGGCTCACCCTAGAGATGGTCAAGTGAGTGGTTGGCAGAGAAGGCCTGCTCAATGCACACCCAAGCCGATTTCAAGTGCTATCGACTCGAGGCCCAATGCCCAATGCAAGCTTGAGGCGCACTCAAGTGCAAGGTCATTGAAATACAGAACCTGAGCTCATTTTCTGTCATTTTATAGCATTTCTCCAAAGAAGAGAGAGAGAGAGAGCCGATGAGAAGAGAGAGAGGAAGAGAGATAAGGCTTAAGGAGGTCCAATTCAAGTGATTCAAGGCTAGAATTTAGTGAATTTGGAGTAAAGGCAGGTATACTGCCAAACATTTTTCCTTTGTTACTGATTTTTGCTAATATATTTGAGTATTTTCTTATCCAGATTCTCATGCATGCTTTGAAACTCAAAATTTAATATTATGTTAAGCTTGCATTGTGAGGTTCCGAATTTTCAAACATGATAATTAGAAAATAATTAAATTAATATAATTAAAATTAGGCTTAACTCATGTAGAAAAATTAAGTTCTGGGATCCTAGAATGAATCGATGAGGGGTGCTCGTCAAGCGCCACCCGACGCCTAATTCATAACAGGCTGTGCCTGCTGGCGCTCGAGCGCCTGAGCAGGTGCCCAAAACATAACAGCTTGTGCTTGCCGGGCACTGGCCCGTGTTATTGAAACCTACGAGGGTTTCATTTTGTTCATTTTAGCCCCGGCACGCGAAGGAGAGAGAGGGAGAAGAGAGAGAGAGAGGTGAGATCAAGGTCTTTGGGTCGGGTCGATACAAGTGCATTTATACCCTCCTTTTTCATTTTCTTGCACCTTTGTTTCATTTTCATCTGGTATTTTTTTTTTTTGATATCTAATTAAATTTATATTTTGTATTATCCATGATATATGCATGCTTATATGTTAATTTCATATCCGATTTTTTAGTTTTCATCCAATTTTCATACCCAAAAGCCTAACCCAGAGCTTGGACCCTTTTACCCACGGATTTTTGGGGGTTTTTACCTAATTTGGGATTAGAATATCAATACCCATATATTTTATATGTTAATTTACCGATTGGATATCTAATTTGATGGTTTAATATGAAAATCTATTCGCCAGAACCCTAAGATGCGCCTAGACCGTGTTTAACCTATTATTTCAAGTCTAATGCATTATTTTGATTTATACATATCTTAAATATGAATATCTATTGATTGGGAGATTGATTTCCAAGTTTTGATCCATTTGGCACATCCGAGAGCCCTAACCCGTATACTGGCACTGTTTACCCGAAATTAATTGGGGTTTTTGTATGATCCTATCATGTTAAATTAGTAATTAATCATATGAAATTGGATGTACTCAATTATATATTTCAAAAATTATGTTATGTGTATTTGTGAAGGAATTATCGTCCAAAAGCTTCATAGTCATGTTTGACCCATGCGGTAAGGATTTTCTAATTATTTCAAAGTATCATGTTAAATTGTGTATATGCTGAAAGTCATGTGAAGACTTAGACCCATAAGATATATGAAAATTATGAAGGTATATGGAGAAAATGTCACAATTTGTTATATGAATAGTCCATTCTCCTAGTGTGACAACTATGTAAAAGAAATTTAGTGGACTTTCCCTCAAAGATTAAGAAATCATAAAACTAGGATCACAGATTTATATTTAGAGGGTAGTAGCCCCTAACATGCCATTGATACTACAATAGAGATTTAAGGATTACCCTGGCAGCGTATCATGGCTGCTTTTTGGAGCGGGTGATATCCTTTACATGCTTAAGATATTACTATAGAAGAACGAGAACTACCTCTAGGTCCTAGGGAACATGGGGCCATATGTGATTGTCCCGTATATCAGGATTGTAGGTATACTGCTCGGCACAGGGTGTTCAATTGCGTGGTTATGTGCCTTAGAATGTATGAGAGCATAGACATTTCTTTCCTCGTTCTTCCATATCTTTAGCTAGTACGACCTACTGGCCATGATCCGCAAATATAAAAGAAATGTATTCTTAATATGGAACCCTAATAAAAGAAAGATAAAATATGAAAAGTTACTCATGTTTTGGGAGTGCATTTGCTCACGTTTCATGTTATGTATCATTTATCATGTTCCTATCTCTTTCTATGTCCCATTTGTTTATATTGTGCTTTATCTTGTTTTATATTGTACTTGTTGAGCTTTTAGCTCAACCTTACTGCTTTTCTTATCTCCAAATTTACACAAGCTAATACTTGATCAGGCAGAGTACAGGATTAGAAGTCAGCTAGACTTGAAGATATTAGAACATAGCTTGAAGACTTAGTTTTATGGTTTTGTACCTTATAGAGCTTTTGTATTATTTTGATGGCCATGTATAATGGCGATGATGATATTGTATATGTGACGACCTAAAAATTTGAACAAAGGAATTGTAACCCTCAGGTCCGGTCAACGCCCGTTGACCGAAAATCCATAGGCAAGGAAATCCGGAAATATTCATCGAGGGAATTGCTGTCCGGATTCCCTTAATGAAGAAGTCCGGATTTCGTGGGGTAAATGAAGACCGGACCTCCCTTTAGTAAATGAACTCTGGACTTTCCGGAGTAAAAACGCGTGCGATCTTCGTTGAAAGGAAAGGCGACCGGATTGGAAGTAAATAAGTAACGCATAACTGACGAGGATATTAAAGAGGATTAAATGGGAAAGGTGTAACGGACGAAACCAATTAAATTGGAGAGAATTAAACTGACGAGGAACGATTAATGGGGCTAGATTTCTGACAACGGCAACTCCAATTTATAAATAGGGCTGGAAGAATAAGATGGAGTACGCCACAGAAGTTGGAAGGAGAGAAAGAGGGAGAGGCCGTAGGTCCCAGACATAGAAAAAGGGAGATTTCAGGCAAGTTACTCACCTTTTTTTTGATAAAGTTCATGTTTATTGCTACGAAGTATATAGTGTTCTGTTTGAAGAATGACTCTGTTGTTTATAACTCATCGTTCGAAAAGCATGTTTAAAATGAAACTCTGTTATGCATGATATTAGAAATTATTCTGTTTATGATTTTCTGGCAAGTATTATGAATTTTGATATTTCATGTGTACTGAAAAGAACTCTGTCCATTGTGAAAGTGAACTCCGGCCCTAATGAATTTTGTACTCTGTCCTCTAAGAAAATAAAATCTGGCCTTACGTTCTGAAAGTCGCTCCGACCACTGTGAATATACACTCCGCCCTTTAAAGAATTAAGCACTCCGTCCACTATGCACTCCGGCCGTTTATGAATAAAATGCTCCGTCTCATTTTGAAAAGGTCACTCCGGCTTCCTGATTAAATAAGGAAGTCCGTACAAAATGAACCCCGGCCTTTGCGTCCTTAAAAGTAGTCCGTCCATCTGTTTTGAAATAAACGCTAGCCTATGAATTATTTAATGAACTTCGGATTTCATGCACCGTTCATTTTGGTAGAGCACCCGTCCCTTAAAGCACTCCAGAATAAGGAAAAGAAGTGTACTCCGTCAATGAGGCACTTCGTCCCTTAAAGCACTCCGGAATAAGGAAGAGAAGTGTACTCCGTCAATGAGGCACTTCGTCCCTTAAAGCACTCCGGATTCATGAAAGAAAAGTCACTTCGGATTGAGCACTCCGGATTTTACAGAAAAGTCACTCTGTCCTATGAGCTCCGGATTTTCAAAGAAAATCCACTCCGTCCCATGAGCTCCGGATTTTCAAAGAAAATCCACTCCGTCCATTTGAGTTCCGGATTTTAAAGAAAATCCACTCCGTCCTATGAGCCCGGATTTTCAAAGAAAATCCACTCCGTCCATTTGAGTCCGGATTTCAAAGAAAATCCGATCCGCCCTTTGAACTCCGGAATTTAAAAGAAAAGCCACTCCTGCCTTGGACTCCGAATTATTTAAGACAAGTCACTCCGGATTTCTGTAAAACAAAAGCACACCGTCCGTTTAGAGCTCCGTCCAAGTCCTCCGTCTTTTAAAAAGAAAACGGCACTCCGTCCCTGATTAAAGAGTTTCCGACTTTTGGAGCATAATGTAATTGTGCTCCGTCCTTCATAAATAAAGAACTCCGGTTTTGATTTAAGAAACGAACTCCGGCTTTTGCAAGAAACGAACTCCGGCTTCTTATTCATAAAATGAGCTCCAATTTCTGCATGGAATAAATTACTGCTTCTGCATGCAATGAACTTCGGCCCTCTTCATGAAACGAACTTCGGCCTATGAAGAACATGAAAAATGATATACGGACAGCAAGTGGAATTCATGACTTTTGAACTTTGATTATTGGCCAATAAAGAATACGAACCAAGAACCGAGTTTCCATTAAACTTGCTGTTAAAGATGGATGAAGGATATTGGAGTGACACTCGAGGATGCCTCCTGGGCCACGGGAGGGGACCTTTTGGTGGCACAAGGACTATGGACTATGGCCTCGTATGTCGGGTTAAAGGCATTACCTCCCGCCCCGGGGAGCATAATGAGGGGATACGGCTTTAGGTTGTGGGGTTG
>JAODPA010072436.1:0-30359 GCA_025585075.1 Nepenthes mirabilis
TGAGTCCCATTGGTTATTGAGAACCGTGACGTGAATGGAAGGGAGTCCACATTGTGCTTGAGATGATATGATCTCCTGGATGGAGACGTGTTTGATGATGTAATCTCCCGGTTGGAGATGATTGTGATGGGAATGAGATTTCCCGAGATTCGATTGTGTATGGCAAATGTGGATTTCCCTCTCCAAGTGTCGAACCTAACCCTGAAACTAGGACCCTGAGTCATATGGGTAGTATTCTTTAGTGTACCATATCCATCGTGGTGGGAACCCGAGGGATACTTGGCCACGTATTCCGGCCGCTCGTGTGAGCGGGTGATGTCTGTGGTACGCTTTAGGAAACTGCTGTGAAAGAACGAGGATTGCCCTGGACCCCGGGGGTGTGGGGTGTGTCGACGCTACATATTGAGATGTAGTCGTCTGAGATGATTGTTGCATGGATGCAACCGAGGGTCGTATGCTACCGACCGAAAGTAGTAGCCGTGGCTTTAGAATGTGTAGCGAACACATTCCTGTCCTCGTTCTCTCGCATCGTTGGTTAGTACGATCTACTAGTCGGGGTCTGCAAAGATGATATAATAATAAAAATGAATAATATCCAATTGATGAAACGAATGAATCCAGTAGACCAGAATGAGAACCGCGTGAAACCAGTGATTCAAGATGAAACCGTGAGAACTGTAGGGATCGAGTGATTCCAGTTGCTTCCAATTCCCTGTCCTGTTCCTTGATTGTGGAGAGTGTGTGCATCTCCTCTTGTTTCAGTTCTTGTACGTGTCTTGGAGGGATGTTTATGATTACATTTGCTGAGCTGTTGGCTCACTCTTGCTGTTGTTGTTTCCTTTCAGATGAGAACACTTAGCTGGCGCATGTAGATAAAGCAAGGAGAGGCTTGCTTGATGTGATTAGCTGGACGGCGAGTGATCAGGAGATTTGGACTTAGAGTTGGATCGGACTGTGGACAGCCGCTCGCGATTGAGCGTGGCTCATCGTTGTTGTTTTTTTATGGTTTTATTATGCTTCCGCATGTATGATGATTTAGTTATGCTTCTGCGTCTGTATATTTATGTTTGGAGTTTTGTTTAATTAGATGACATCTCTCTAGATCCAGTATAGTAAGTTATGTACTGTATTGGAGCCATGGATGATATGGCAGTGTTGTGATCCTATGTGGCGTGTTGTAGGCTTTGAGTTAAGCCTTTGATAGATGTGTGCTTGTTGCAAGATGATATTTAAACAGGTTGTATTTCGGTTTTCGTCCAGTTGCAGAGGAAACTCTGTCGGATTTTCTGTAGAGTCCATGGGTTAATTATGGGCTTTAGGGTGTGTTTAGGCATTGACGGAGGTTATTCAATGGAGAATAATCTGGTCCGTCACAAGCCCGGTGCGCCATCCATTGTAAACCGGTCATACGTAGTTGGAGCTAGGATAGTCGGAGCTGGCTCAGTCGTGGGGATTGGCGCCATATGCCTATGCTCGACGGATTCCACCACATTGGTCATTCTTTCCAACAATTCTATATACGCGGCCCTCCGATCATAGGGTGTATTTCTACTATTTTTTCTTCCCCTTCCACTAACCATCCTAAAATCAAGATAGGCACAATATTATAATCTTAGCAAAAGAAAATATCCTTCAATCCTGAAAATTTATTCTTGGTCTAGAAGCCAAGTTTTTCCTAAGGGCTCTAATTGCTTAAGTTATCCTTGGCCTACTTCTCTCAGAATTTCAGTATAAAGATTCAAACCTATACTTCCGCATCCTAATCGATTAATTCCTAAGGCATCTCATCTCTCTGATACCAATTGCGACGGAACGGATTTTTTTTTACTCCATCATTCGCAACACAGGATCACAGATACCATCTAGAACCCATATATTTTGACCATAAAACACATAGCAGAAGCCAATCTAACATCTTGCGAAAACAAACATTCATATTCATTCCATAACATTCATTTCTGAATAGGCACGAATGTCTAATTACAAAAGTTTATGGAGTCTAACAATTCATTACACTAATTGATTCTCCGCTACAATCCCCAAAAAGGTGCTCCTAAATCCTTTTGAATCCTTCAGATCGGCTTTGATCACTCCGTCTCGTCAGGCACAAATTCTAAATTTCCATCTGAGGGGGGGGAAACAAAAAACAGTGAGTCGGAGCTCAATAAGGTACATGCAAATTTTTCATAAAATGTTCATGTTGTCAACAATTACAGATATATATACATAATATCATTTGGTCAGAATCATGAAAAATACTTAGGACGGTTAATGTGAGGTTTCGGATCTAAAAACTTGATAATAAGGTGCTTAGTATGATAAGAATCAATACTAGGCCTATGGAACGAATAATGTAAGGCACCAAGTGGCATCTGCTGTGCGCCCAAGAAGCGCTCGAGCGAAAAAGGGATGGAAAAGTCGGAGTGGCCTTAAGGCCGGAGTAGATTGAGGGGACGGAGTGGCCTTAAGGCCGAAGTGAATGGAGAGGATGAAGTGGCCCTAAGGCCGGAGTAGATTGGCAGGCCAGAGTGAATTCAGGACGAAGTGAATTCAGGACGGAGTAAATTGAAAGGAGAGTTCAGGACGGAGTGAATTGAGAGGAGAATTCAGGACGGAGTGGCCTTACGTTTAATGAAAAAATTGAACTAGCTTGCAAGATGGAGAAGATTGAGAAAAGCGTAAAAGCCGGAGTAGCCCTACGTTTAATGAAAACCGGACTGAGTGGAAGAAATCCCACATCGAAATAAGAAGAAACCATTGAAGCATATATAAGACCCAAAGCTCCTTACCAATGAGGATGCGTGCGGGCTTTGACGAAGGACGGAGTTGCCTTGCGACTCTGAAGGACAAAGTACTTTTTGAGACGGAGTGACATAAGGGACGGAGTGCTTTTTGAGACGGAGTGACATAAGGGACAGAGTGAATTACCCGCGGAAGCCGGAGTGTTTTTAAGGAAATGGGACGAAGTGACATAATGGACGGAGTGGATTTACGCACGGAAGCCGGAGTGCTTTTGAAGGAAATAACCGGAGTAGATTATGATTTGAAAAGCCGGAGTGAAGTAAGAAGGGCATAATAGACAGAGTAGATTTACTCACAGAAGCTGGAGTGACTTGTAAAACGAAATAGCCAGAGTTGATTCACAAGCCGGAGTTGATTTACACCTTGAAACCGGAGTGATTTGAGGACAGAGTGATTTGAGAAAAAGAAGCCCAATCCGGTCAACAATGCAAGAAAGGAAGGAGGCTGCAAAAAGAGGAATCCGGTCAACTGTTGTTGACGGCTGTAAAAGAATGGGAGCCGGAGGAGGAAATTAACTCCGGAATAATCACGGGAACAGGAATAATCATGGAACAGACGACTCCGGAAACCTCTAGAATCTTCGGGAAAGAACGACTCCGGAATATTCCCGAAATCTCGGGAAGAAACGACGCCCGAATTCTCTCAAAGATTCCTGCCCCCACCTTCTCATCCCACCGCCTATAAATACTGATGAGAGGATTGGAAGGAGGGGCAGAGCGGCAGCGACAAACGGAAAAAGGAAAAAAGGAGTGGAACGGAAGAAGGAAAGAGAGAGAAGAAGAAGAAGGATTTCCAAGCCAAACATGAGGAATTTGATGAGCATCCCAGGCAAGTGTTCTCATACTCACTATTATAAGTATTATCGTTTTAATATCCACCCAAATCATAAAAAAATCGTATAGTCCATGATTAATAATCTATGCGCATCGCTTACAATGAAATGAGCACCGAAAGATTCCAAAATGATATTGACTCAACGAGAAGAGAAATGCTAAAGTTCTCTCTTGAATTCAAATTGAATCGTAAAAAGGAATAAGTCCAAAGAAGAATAAGAATCGTATAAGCAATCAAAGGAAATCCACATGGCACGTGTGATTACAAGGTGAAATGCTTAAGTTCCCAAGCAAGATAAGAAATGAATGCCCAAGTGAAATGAGAAATGAATGAGTAAACAGAGGGAAGTCCACAATGTGATATGTAATGATATGTGAATGAGAAAACCTCCCAAATGGCGGGAGATACGATACATGAGATACGGTGGACTTTTCCTCAAATGAATATGGAAATAAAATCATGAAACTAGGACCATGGACTTTTAGATGGGTAGTATTCTCTGGCTTGACACGTCCATCACGGTATAAACCCAAAGAATACTTAGGCCACGTATTCTTGTCGCTTGTGTGTAAGCGGGTGGTGTCCGTGTTACGCTTTAGGATACTACTGTGAAAAAACGAGGACTGCCCTGGTACCCCGGGGGAATGGGGCGATATACGGCACGATGTGCACGACCCCCCGGATGGGTCGTAAAAGATAATCCCTCACGGCCTGAGATCATGTGGAGTATCATGATCATTTTCTCGTTCTCTCGCATCGTTTGCTAGTACGACCTACTGGCCCTGGTCCACAAAGATTGAAGTAAATTGAGAAAGTATGTTCAAATGGTAACTAAAGGTTCCAAAACATGATGAATGGCAAATCGATACTTCCAAATGATCCACTCAAGTTTCATTGTATTTCATGTTTCTTCACAATTTGATAGTAACGTATGATTTCACTTGTTGAGCTGTACGCTCACGCTTGCTATTTTCTCCTCCCAGGTGATAGTGTTAAAATGGCCCCTGAATAAGTAGAACAAGAAAAGGGATCTGCTTAAGCAAAGTCGAATGTCACAAGCCTAGAGATTAGTTACATCCCTGTTAAGCTTCTGCAGGTAACTAAGTATTTAGTTCTGCTTCCGCATTTGATTTGGGTATATAGAGAACTTGTGGCATCTCTCTTGAGCTAACGTGGTATTTAAATATACCATGCTAGAGCCACGAATTTTATGTGGCTTTTGGATCCTGTGATATGTTGGAATTATGATACTTATATTATATTGATTTATTGACGGAGGGGTTATTGAAAAGAAAAATAACCCGGTCCGTCACAGTTAATGTAGGAAATCAGGCATCATATATATACATAGCATTTGGCCGAACAAAAGCAAATCGAAAAGTCAGAACATATAATATTTGGGCGTAACACAATGCAGATCATAATTTAACTTGTTTTATTTATTGCATAACGGAAGGGGGGCTTTAATAGAAGATAGATCGTGCACATCTCCTCACAATCACGGCAATACCTCCTTGTACAAAGCCCCGAGGACAGCTCTCACTTCCTCCTTGTACAAAGCCCCGAGGATGGCTCTCACTTCCTCCTTGTACAAAGCCTCGAGGACGACTATCACTACCTCCTTGTACAAAGCCCCGAGGATGGCTCTCACTTCCTCCTTGTACAAAGCCTCGAGGACGACTATCACTACCTCCTTGTACAAAACCCCGAGGACTGCTCTCATTTCGGTTATCCTCGATTATCACCTTAAGGTCCTAGGGTATGCCAGAAAACCTTATCTCCCAAAGCAAAAGTCAGAACTTATTTGTCTTATCATAAAGCCGGTTCATGTTTCCTTCATTCTTTTTCCAGATGGCCATGTTACAGTCGGTTTCAACTTTCAAAATAATATACCAGGCTGGTCTTAATTTCACATGCAAAAAGGAACCGAACTTGATCTCACATGCAAGGGTATAACTGAACTTGATTTCACATGCAGGGGTAAAACTGAACTCAATTTCACATGCAGGGTAGCCAGTTTCATTTTTATACAAGGGAAGGCCGGTTGCATTTTCTTACACAGGAAGGCCGGTTTTATTTTCTTACAAAGGAAGGATGGTTACATTTTCTTATGAAGGAAAGCCGGTTTAGATTTCATGCTGAAAGTGGCCGGTTTAGATTTTCATCAAGGAAGGACCGGAGCTCTTTTCACATCAAGGGAGCCGATTTCATTTTCATGATATAAAGTTGGCCGGTTGTGATTTCATGAGGTGAAGGTCGGTTCTGATTTTCATCTCACCAAGAGGCCGGTTGTGATTCATAAGGTGGGAGGCCGGTTCATATTTTCAGCTCACCAAGTGGCCGGTTCAGATTTTCTTCTCACAAGGCCGGTTGTGATTTTCTTGATGTGGAGGCCGGACTTGATTTTCTTCACACAAGGCCGGTTTGGATTTTTCATCTTACAAGGCCGGTTGTGATTCATGAAGAAGGGAGGGCCGGTCTTGATTTAACAAGGGTGACCGGTCTTGATTTATAAGGGGTGGCCAGTCTTGATTCACAAGGACGGAGTCAAACTTGTTTTTCACCAAGGGAAGGCCGAACTTCTTTTACACTAAGGGAAGGCCGAACTTGATTGAGGCTTAGGGGAAGCTGAACTTAATTGAACATTCAAGGGAGGCCGAACTTTATTTAGGCATAAGGTGGAGGCTGGTTTCATTTTTACCAAAAGCTGAGTTCACATTATGCATGCCGGTTTCATATCATGCCAGTTTCAATCAAGGCCAATTTCAAGATCAAAGAGCAAATGTCGGGTTCAAATTTCAATGCAAGGCCGATTTCAATTATTCTTTAAGGCCAGTTTCAAATCAAAGAGCTTATACGTCACTTTACAAAGCCGATCTACTTTTTCATAATTAAATGACTGGTCATCATCTGAATCATGCAATAATTTAAACTTCATGCGTGTGAATATCATGAAATAACTGAACATCATTAGTTATACTTGCATTAAAAACATGAACTTAAAAAAGTGAGTACACTTGCGGCATTCTTAAAAACAAAACTTAAAAGAGTAACGTCCGAAATACACTTGCAATATTCTAAAGTTAAAAATAGAGTGTACACTTGCCTGACAGTTGTTTGTTCACCTTTACCGACTGGAAGCTTTCTCTCCTCTACTCCTTACTGCTCTTCTCTCTGGTTGTTCATGCCAGCTTCCTTGGTCGAAGCTGAGTATTTACAGAGGAGGGGCTTGGTGGAGTAAGTGGGGTAAGTCACTTGCTTCGGTACCTTTTTTCAGAGGATAGGTGGGAGTAAGTAAGTTAGTTTACTTACTCGAGTACTTCTTTTCAGACTGTAACGAGGTAGTTTACTTACTCTATTTTGTCGATGTTTGGTTGGATTCTAACTAAATAGTAAAGTTGGCTTTTGCCTTTAGTTGCTATTAATTTATTCAGGTCAACTTTTCGGTCAAGGCTCCTTATTCTAATTAAGCCATCTTCCTTGTCACATTTCATTGAAGATCGGTCAATAATTTCAACCCCAACCTTGAGCCTCTTAATTTTTTTTTTTTTGGACCTCACACAGGAAGTCCATGTATCCTCGCAATCTCAATCACATACATATGGGCCCGTCTATCCCATGAATAAGTCGTCCTAATCGCCAAGAAGTGGGCTAATTTGTCAGCCGATCAACTATAACCCATATGGCATCATGATTCCTAGGAGTTCTGGACAATCCTAACACAAAATCCATAGTAATATCTTCCCATTTCCAACTTAGGATTGGCATTGGTTGTAATAACCGAAAAAGCTTCCTCCTTTCAGCCTTTAGTTGCTGATATATAAGGCATTTCTCCACATAGGCCATAATATCCCTCCTCATATTTCTCCACCGGAAAGTTTTCTTCATATCCTGATATATTTTGTTCGTCCCAGGGTGGATGGTATACCGAGACCGGTGAGCCTCCTTTACGATCTTCTCCTTCAGTTCTCTATCATCCAGTACACATAATTGGTCTCTAAACCTCAATAACCCATCAGTCCGAACATTAAAATTAGATCAAGAATCTCTATTCAGACCACTTACAATATCCACAAGGAATGGATCATTTATTTGCTTCTCCTTTACCTCATTGACTATCTCCGATTGGATTTGAAGATAAAACAGGAGCATTCTATCACCCTTAGCATAACGTTGGACATCACACTACTTTAGATAATCCAACATTTCCATCTGCTTGATTTGCAACACAGCCACATACCTCGATCGGTGACTTAATACATCCGCAACCACATTAGCTTTTCCTGGCTTATACTGTATCTCACAGTCATAATTCTTTAAGAAATCAAGCCATCTCCTTTGCCACATTTTGAGTTCCTTTTGTGAAAATAAGTCTTTCAAACTTTTATAATCAAAATACACAAGGAACTTTTGCCATACAAATAATATCTCCAAATTATCAAAGCAAAAACAACAGCAGCAAACTCCAGGCCATAGGTAGGGTAGTTCTTCCCATGCACTTTCAGTTGCCTAGGTCTATAAGCTACAACTTTACTGTGCTGTATCAATACACATCCTAAACCCACCCTAGAGGCGTCACAATACACCTCAAAGCCTCCCGAACCCTCTGGAATAACCAATACTGGAGTGGTAGTTAAGCGATCCTTTAACTCCTAAAAACTCAGATCACACTCCTCAATCTATTCAAACTTAACCTCCTTCTTCAGCAATTGAGTTAGAGGCATAGTAATCTGTGAAAAATTTTCTACAAAATGCCTGTAATAACCCGTCATGCCCAAAAAGCTCCTAACCTCAGTCACAGAAGCCGACCTGCTCCAGTTTGTAACAGTCTCTACCTTCCTTGGATCCACAAAAATACCACTATCAGAAATTACATGTCTCAGAAATATCACCTTCTTTAGCTAGAATTTACATTTACTCAGCTTAGCATACAATTTTTCCTCACGGAGCACTCGAAGTACTATCCTCAAATGAATCTCGTATTCCTCATAATCCTTTGAATAAATCAGGATATCATCAATAAACGCCACCATAAATTTATCCAAGTACGGCCTGAACACCCTATTTATCAGATCCATAAAAGCAGCTGGAGCATTCGTAAGGCCAAAAGGCATAACAAAGAACTCATAATGGCCATAACGTGTTCGGAAAGCAGTCTTAGCCACATCTTCTGGCTTAATCCTCAACTGAAAATAACCGAACCTTAAATCGATCTTCGAGAATACCCGAGATCCTTACAATTGATCAAATAAATCATCAATATGCGGTAAAGGATACTTATTCTTAATCGTAATTTTATTCAATTCGCGATAATCAACACATAGCCGCAAAGACCCATCTTTCTTCCTCACAAACAATATCGGTGCACCCCAAGGAGATACACTCGATCTGATAAAACCTTTGTCTAACAGTTTCTATAATTGCAACTTTAACTCCTTTAATTCAACCGAAGCCATACTATAAGAGTCCTTAGAAATTGGACTAACACCGGGAACAATAACAATTTTAACTCAATCTCCCGATGTGGAGGTAATTTAGGTAACTTTTCTGGAAGTACATTCTCAAAATTACAGACAACTAGGATGTCCTTAGCCGCCACACTATGACTCCCAGTAGTATAGGCATATGCCAAGTAAGCTTTACATCCACTTTTTATCAAATGTTTAGCATGTCAAATAGAGATTAATGCGGGCACCCCCTTCTTCTTAATGCATTAAAAGAAAAAGGGTTTCATTCCAAGAATATTAAAACTAACCATCTTCAGAAAACAGTCAATAATGGCAAGGTATTTGGCTAGCCAGTCCATCCGTTAAATCACATCAAAATCACCCATGTTCAACAATACTAAATCCACAACCAAACATTTTCTATTCACCTCAACTACACATCCAGGATACACAATATCAGTAATCACAGGGGGTCCAATGAGGGTACACACAAACAATTCACAATCCAAAATACACGGGGCAGATACAATGCAGCATGTAAACCGTGGCGAAATAAAAGAGTGGGTAGATCTCGAGTCAAACAATATAGATGCAGAAACTCCACAAACAGGAAGAGTACCTTCCACAACATTCAGAGATGCCTCCGAGTCCTAAACAATCACTATGAAGGCCCTTGCCGAGACAGTAGGCTTCTTTCCTTCTAGCCTCGGAGGTAATGGATAGTCTTTGATCTGGTGGCTTTACTGTCCAATCTAAAACATGCTCCCGATGCCTTACAAAATGCTTGCCCCGGATGTCTCCTCCCACAAAAGGTACAATCTACGGCCAATACTCTAGAACAAGTCACTGACTGAGCTGGAATGATACTCTTCTCCTTATCAGCTGTCCTAGTCCTCCTGGACAATCTAGAAGATCTCACATTAGATCCAGTACTAAATCCCACCCGACTAGCAGTTCTCTTTGCATAAAATCTCTTCGTCTCCACTTCTTTCTCATAGATTGCTGCCCTGTCCAGAATTTCAGTATAGTCTGGAGTTTTAGAATTGACAGCGACTTCCTAATGTTATCCCGCAGACCTTGTTGGAACTTCTTCGCCATTCTCAACTCATCCTCTACGTAGAAGGGCATAAATCAGGATAACTCAGTAAATCTGGCATCATACTCCTTCACCGTCATATTTCCTTGCCTCAGCCTCATAAACTCCCGTTTCATCTGGTCTTGGAGGTTGGATGGGAAGTATTTCTTCATAAACGCATCCTCAAGCATCTCCCAAGTAATGGCATCATCGGGCACTCCCAATGCCCTCTTCATGCTCCACCAGCTATCAGCTTCCCCCTCCAGTTTATACACCGCGAAGGTGACTTCTCGATCGGTACACCCAACCACAGCGAATATCTTCTTCATCCTTTTTAACCACACATCTGCTTCTATCGGATCAAGCTTTCCTAATAAACCCGATGCTTGCTCCGCTGTAAATCTGTCATGAGTCATAGGAGCAAGAAGTGCCGGAGCTGGCTTAGGTGTAGGGACCGGAGCCATGTGCCTCTGCTAAACAAATTCTACTATATTAGTCATTCTCTCCAACAGATCAATATAAGTAGCATCTCAATCATAGGGCGTACTTGCACCACCACGATTATTTCTTTGACTCCTTCTACTAACCATCCTATAATCAAATAAACACAACATTATAGCCTTAAGAAATCAATTAAAGGACGAGATATTCAATAACTTAATGAAATTCAAATCTAGTCTAAGGACTAATTTCCTAAAAGTCCTAATTGCCTTAGCTACTCCGACCTATTCCCACAGAAATTCATTACAGAAATTCAGCCCTATGCTTCCGCTTTTTGATCGATCAATTCCTAAGGCATCTCATCTCTCTGATACCAATTGTGATGGAATATTTTTTTTAACTAATAATTTCGTCACTCATAACAGGAATAGAAGCCCAATATTACACTCAAGATTCTAGGAAAAAAAGGCAGAGTTTCCCCTAAAATTAAGGCAAACAGAAATGTAAACCTGTACAAAACCAACATAGCAAACTAGTACATGCACACAACTATCTAATTATACCACAACTTTCCTATAACACGCGTTCACAGGACCACAATTGCCATCCATGGCATTAATCTACAATCCTAACTACTATAATAACAATTCATGAGTGAGATACCATCTAGGACCTGTACAGGAAATCAAAAAATATATAGCGGAAGTAGAACTATAAACCTGCAGAAGTATAGTTTTCTGTTCATCACATGCATCACATACATTTATATGCAAAACCCATATATACATAGATGCCCCTAGGCATAAAATCCATATACAAAATCACATATCAAGTCGGGTCTTTACATTCAACTGTTCTTCCAAGATTACTTCAAAATGCTTCAGATCTCCAAAATCTTCAAGCTAGGCTCTAGATTACTACCTCTCATCCGGTACTAACTCTATAGCCTTATCTAGAGGGGGAAAAGACAGTAAACAAATAGCCAAGGCCCAACAAGGTACATGCAAGCATGCAATAAAACTTTTATATATAATAAAATACAGTAAAATAGATACAGATGTATGTTAAAATATAAATGCTATAATACAGTGATTCATAAAAACTATAGTAGAAACATAATACAGAAGATTACATAACTATCGAAAATGGAACAATCAAGCTTCGTTAATAACGAACCCGTAAAACAAAATCTAGAAAGCCAAAATCAGTCTTGATTCTATAGCTTATAGAAATTTCCTTTTCTATCAATATAGGACCCCACCAGTAAACCCTACTAGCAGAGAGTGTGAATAATTGAGGATAGATTATGTTCATTCCACACAATCAAATGCCAAAAATATAAACAGGAGATCCCTTCCCACAGAATCTGTACAGGTGTGCCTCCCAAAGGTAGGACAGGTCCAGAATCTTTCCTCCTGACCGTAACGCCCTAGGGAAGGGCGGACTATGTATAACTCCATGGACAGAGTTATCCTCAATTACCACCGTAATATTCTAAGGTATGTCAGAGAACCTAACTTGACTGTATATCAGTCCTGGGTCCTAAATAAATGTATCAGAAATATTTTTCCTTCTTATTTTATAACTAAAAATTCCTTTTTAGTTTCAGAAGTCAATCAGAGTTTCACAATTACCCTTTAGTTAACTTCAAAATGTTCAGAAACAGTTTATAACCCTTTAGATTTATTTCAAAATATATAGAGACAGTCAGAAACCCCTTAGAATTGGTTTGAAATATATAGTAACGGTCTGAAAACCCTTCGGTTTTGCTTCAAAAGTGCATGGTAATTTATCAGTATAAGCCCATGTAAAATTTTTAGAAACAATTTACATCAGAAGCTTTATTTTAGTACAAATTAACTTTTATACAATAGAAATTATGGGTAAAAATCATTAAAACCCATGAATTTCGTACCTAGGGTTTGATCAAAATTATCGGATGATAAACGGACACCAAACACATGCATTTTTACGAAATTGAAGCCAGATATTGCAGTATAGACATGTAAATAAAAAATCTGTCTAATCAATTTACATAAATAGGCTTTATTTACAGTAAACAAGCAAAACTATGTATTTAAAGCATAAATACCATTTTTGAGGTACAGAAAGGAAGTAATAGCAGAAAATAACATCTGAGGTACACTTGCCTGAGCTTGATCTATAATTACCATGTCTCGGGTCGGGACTGAACGGTAGATTTTTCTCATTTTCTTTCTCCACCCTCTCCTCCTTCTCTTCTCTCCCTTCATTCCTATCATGATTCAGCTGAGAGTGAGCCCCGAAATCCCTTGGTTTCCCAATTAAAACATGAAGGGGAAAGAGTCACGTGACTGGGCCAATGTCCGGTGCTCGAGCGGTGATCAAGCACCGAGTGGGCACCCGATACAAATTGTTGGCCTCGCTCGAGCGTGAACTGGGTGCTCTTCGAGCACTCAGTTCTGTTATTTTCGCTCGGGTGGCACCTCGAGTGCCACTCAAGCGGTGAGTTCTGTTATTTAGGCCCCCGTAGCACCTCAAGGTCCTCCCAGGTGCCGATGCCCTAGGGGATTATTTTGCCTCTAAACCAAATTTCTCCCACATTTTCCTTAATCCAATCATCTCAAACACATCCTCATCAATTTAATAAATAGGATTTATCATATTTTTGGGGTTGGGTCCTCACAAATATTTTATGAATAAATATAGAATCCTCCTAAGAATAAAAATTTATAAAACCTGGACCACAGATTTATATTTTAGAGGATAGTATCCCCTGTTATGCTGTTGATATTATAGCGAAAACGTAAGGATTACCTTGGCCGTGTATTGTAGATGGTGATATTCCTTAGCATGCTTTAGGATATTACAGTGGTAGATTGAGGAATACTCCTTGGCCATGGGAGATACTTTGCTGGCATATTTGGCCCTAGGCATCAGGCAACGTCCACCACAGGATGTTAAAGTTGCGTGGGTAGCATCCTGGACCACGGGAGATAGTTTAGTGGTTTTGGCCCTAGGTATCGGGCACTGTCCATTACAGGACATTAAAATTGCATGGGTAGCACTTTGGAATGTGTGGCTATTAACACATTCCGTTCCTCGATCGGCTACTCCGTTAGCTGGTAAGGCTTACTGACCCTAGTCCACAAAATAAAGAAGTTCTACACGATTTGGAACCTAAAGAAAGACAAGTGAATCAAAGAAGATAAATATATTCCAAAAAGTGCATTTAATCATGATTTATGTTTATGAATCCTCATTATGCTCATATATCCCTCTTCTGCTTTGTTTTGCATATATTATTTACTGCCTTTGATTATATTATACTTGTTGTGTATTTGGCTCATCCTTATTGTCTTTCCTTACCTCCAGATCAGCACAAGCTTACACATGATAGGGTGGGGTAGAGGATTAGAAGTCGGCTAGGCACGAAATACTTGGAGGATCATCTTGTGGATTTAGTCTTGTGGATTTGTACCTTATGAAGTCTTTTGTATTAATGTTGATAGTCTTGTATATTGATGTATGTATATTATGATGATTCTATATATGGAGTCTAGCTTCTGCTTTATTTGATAGATGTAGATGTTTTTGTAGGTTTTTATGAATTATTTAAGTACCTAGTGGCATCTTATTTGAGCCGATGTCATAATTTGAATTATGATGTTGGTGGCATGTATTTTGTTATTGCTTGTGGATCCTCTGTGTGATGATGTGGATTATGTATGTTGTCACAAGATATTTTACAAATTTTGTATTTATTTGGTGGCTGTTTTTCTGTCGAAACTCTACCGGATTTTTGGTTGAAAATACGATATGCCACAGTTGGTATTAGAGAAAGAGATGCCTTAGGTTTGATTTGAATCGTATGCGGAAGTTTAGGTTAGAGTAAGATAGATTGAATAAGTAGATATAGGTGTAGAACAATTAAGTTAGATCTGCTAGTTCTAGTAATCTTGGTTGGCTAACTTAGGCTAATACTAAGTTAGGATCAATGGTTAGGTTCGATTGTCTAGCTTATACTGTCATAATTAATGTCTTAAGAGCAAGATAACCCGAATTGTCCTTATTTCAGAAAAAGTATTAGCATTGGCTCCAAGACAAGAGTTTACTCGTGGGGGTGGTTAACCGCAAGGTCAAGAAGAAAAGTTGTATAGACGCGCCTTAAGGGTTGAATTTGATCAATGTCGATCTAGTATTTGAGTGCATCAACATCGATTCAGGGCCTAGATTAATCAATTTTGGTTTGAAGTTTAAGTTTGATCAATTAAGGGTTGAGGTTCTTAAGCTAGTAATTTGCTAACAAGGGACGCTTGATCAATGTGGCAAGTGAGGTGCACAAGATAGGATTGATGGCTCGAGGTCAGATAACTTAGAGTCAATTCTGATATAGCAAATCCAAGGATGTTGATTTATGATCGATTTAGTAATGATTAAGTACCTAAACTTTTGAGGTAACTCGGATCTTATAGAGATTGAGATATGGGTCCTAAAAATTAAGATGGTATTTACGGTGATCCAATATTCGAAAGAAGATAAGGTAATGGTGTCTATGTAGATAGAAGGTGAATTCGACCTTAGGTGGTTGATGTAAAATGAGTAATGGGTCTTGAGGATAAAGAGATATTGTAGGATATGTTCGTGGATGTTTTATGGGTGAATATTTTGCTTCAATGGAATTTTTGGGAACACGTTTCAATGTGGATAGGTCGACCGCATGATTAAGGAGTGTCCGTATTTCAAGGGTCGAATAGTGAAGAAGTCTTGCGCCTGGGATTCAGGTTTCATGGTGATAGTACAAGTATAGGGGTGTTGTCTACTGTAGTGAAAGATAAGACTTTTTCAATTCTAATGTTACCGTATTTGTGTTGCTAGATCCTGGATCTATATTTTTATATTGTGTTTCCTAAGTTTAATCATTTTTTTGAGGGCCATAGATATGTGTTAATTATATTAATGACCATGGTAGTTCCTTGGGTCCGTAGGTATAATTGATTGGAATTATTTTGTGGTACTAGGCCTTGATTTGATTGTCGATGCTACTTTGGTTGATCAGTCACTGTGCTAGTATGAATTGTGTTAATAAGAATATTATATTTTGCAACCTAATGGTGAGATCTTAAGTTTGAGGCAAAGTTGACCAAGGTATTGAAAAATTAGTATCGTTGTACCTACAAGTCGTTAATGGGGATATGTGTCTAATTTATTTAGCATGTGAGACCACATCTTGAAGTCATCTTGTGGTCACTAAAAAGTTAAATTGTGTACATAATTGAGGATGTTTCTTAAGAAAAAAGGTTAGGCAAATTTATCTTTGATTAGTAATTCGAGGTTGTGCCGGAGACGACACCGATACTCTTAAGGATTCTGTATAGAATCAAGAAAGTATTGGTCAGGTGCCATTTTAAGATGCGTTAGAACATTTAAGGTTGGTAAGAGAAATCGAAGAGGTCACTTGTGGATGACTAGAGCTTTGGGTTGTTCGGAAGATAAATGGTTTGATTAGCAGGCACCATGAATTAATTGGTGATTTAGTTGATCTGTTGTAAAGGTTTGATAATTTCTAAGATCGATTTGTATCCATAGCGTTGTTGACAGTGGATTATTGAGAGAAGTGTCGTGGCAGCATTCTAGATAAAGATATGGCTGTTGCGAGCTCTGATAATACCATTTGGGTTTGTAGGTTTGTTGGCATTTCTGTGGATTTTCTGGGTTGGATCTTTCGGCCATATTTAGGTCAATATGGTGATGGCCTCATCCATTAACTCAGTGAATCGTAGGGAGTGTGAACTCTTTTTGAGGATAGTACCATGGATTATAAAGGGAGGTCAGCCACATGCTTAATTGGGAGAGAATATGAATTTGGTTAAGGGAAATATTATGTTGGGTATGTAGTTCCTTCAAGAGCATAAATGTGGTTTCGTAGAGATTTGAGCGATGGCTCCCATGGGAAGGATTGATTGATGTTACAGAAGCGTACG
The DNA here is from genome assembly GCA_025585075.1 of Nepenthes mirabilis. Lineage (NCBI taxonomy): Eukaryota > Viridiplantae > Streptophyta > Magnoliopsida > Caryophyllales > Nepenthaceae > Nepenthes > Nepenthes mirabilis. The sequence continues at coordinate 16,563 of JAODPA010072436.1, forward strand.
TTTCTCTTGGGTCTAGGTAATCCGGTAGGAAGTCCGTTAAGTATTCCTCGAGGACTACAGCATCCGTGACTGTTTGACCAAGAAGTAATCCGCATCCGTCGGGATTTGATACATGAGAATAGTTCTAAAGGAACGGAGGGTAATTGTGACAAGCCGAGTTCTAGAATATGATAATTGGGAGGTAATTAAGTTAAAATACATAAATTGTGGTCAAAAGGTACGAGTGGAATCGGATTGAAAAGCCCAAAGAACCGGAATTAGTAAATTGGGATGTAACAGCCCAGATTCTAGAACATAGGAAATTTCAGTTATCAATCCTTATAATCCGATCAACGCCAGTTGACCGAAAAATGTAATAAGAAAAGTAAATTGGCCTTAAGATAAAAATCAAGTTCGGCCCTCGCATGAGGAAAAGAAGTCTGGATTTCCTTGATGAAAATCAAAATCGGCTATGAATATGTTTTGGAAATCGGGTTTTGTTCCATTAAGGGTCGGAGTACATTATAAGGTCGAAGTGGTCTTAAAGGACGGAGTGGCTTTGTGTATTGGAGGCCAGAGTAGATTATGGGAAAGCCGGAGTTGGTAATCTGGTCAACAGGTGTTGACCGGAAGTCGTGTAGAGGAAATTGAATGTGTTTACATGAGAAAGTTAAATACTGTTAAGTTCAGTGAACCAGGAATTAATTAAGAAATCTAAATCCCATTAAGTTCAGTTAACTAGGAATTAATGAACTCCTTGAAAATGTAAAACCATAAATAATCTAGTTAATAATGAAACTTTTAGAAAATGTAGAAGCCATAAATAAGAAACATTCCCCCTTGAATTGTCAATCATTAAATAATGAAACATTCTCCCTGAATTGCCAATCATTAATAATAATCATCAAACCTAAGGCCTATAAATAAGAACTAGAGGAGAAAGAAAAAGGCATGCAATAGAATTTCTAGTAAAGGGAAGCCAAAAGATCAAAGCAAAGTAGAAGAAATACAGGCAAGAATACTCACCCCTGTTTTTAAAATTTATGATTATGCATGTTTGCTACGCGAGTATATATAATATTATTATGAAATTATGTATATATGAGGTTTGTTCTGTTCCGTTGATTTAATGATATTCATGATGTTCGGTTTTGGTTTTGTTCTGCTTAAAGTCTAATTATTTGTCAAACTTTGATAATTGCATGTTTAAAGAAAAGAACTTCGCCTTTTGAAAAGAGCTCCGCCCTTTTAAAGAAAAAGTACTCCGCTCGTTTAAGAAAAAAAAACTCTGCCCTTTTGAAGAAAAAGTACTCTGCCCGTTTAAGAAAAATAGCTCCGCCCTTTTGAAAAAAAAGTACTCCGCCCGTTTAAGAAAAAGAGCTCCGCCCTTTTGAAGAAAAAGTACTCCGACCGTTTAAGAAAAAGAGCTCCTGCCTTCTTAAAAGAAGAATTCCGCCTTTTGAAAAGTACTCCGTCTATTTGAGAAAAGAACTTCGTCTTCTTAAGAAAAGAGCTCCGACTTGTGAAAGAACTCTGATTTTTGAACTCTGGATTTAAAGACCTTCGATTTTAAGAAAAAATGGACTCCGGCTTCTAAGGAAAGAACTTCGGCTTAAGATGATACGGACTCCAATTGATGATGTAAAGAACAAGACTATATGAAAATACATGTAATCCGGATAGCAAGTGGAACTCTACGACTTTTGACTTTCGAACTATGACGGATGGCCATTAAACGACATGAACTAAGAACCGAGTCTCCATTAAACGACATGAACTAAGAACCGAGTCTCCATTAAACTTGCTGCTAAAGATGGATGAAGGATATTGGAGTGACACTCGATGATTGCCTCCTGGGCCACGGGAGGGGACTTTTGGTGACATAAGACTTTTGGACTACGGCCCCGTATGCTTGGTTAAAGGCATTACCTCCCGCCTCGGGGAGCATAATGAGAAGATACGGCTTTAGGTTGTGGGGTTACACACAACCCGTCCTCAATGTTCTCTGCTCCCATCCGGTCCCTAAAGATGATAAGAATTTTCAATGGTTTTTGAGTTTTCAGAAGACAAGAGAATAAGAAAAAGAATAAGGAAATTCCGAACTAAAGAAGAAATGATATGATGATTTTCGTACGCTAAGATATTTTGATTCTCTTTTATATATGTTTATGTTTTCTGCATGTGAGTATCTTGCTGGGCTTGGTTGCTCATTCTTGCTATTTTCAGATGAAGAAAGGCTTATGAAGGACGAAGTTGAGTAAGGCCCTATGAAGTAGCTAGACAATATAAATGACCAGAGCTGATCTATGAAGAGCTTAATTTATTTTTCCTTTTTATGTTTGAGAAGATGTGTAAAACGATTCCGTTATTTAAGACTCTATGGATGTTGTTAGTATGTTTCCATGATTTCTTTTTGGTTAATGTTATTAAAAGGTTTAGTAAGCATCTCAGACTTTCCAATCCGGCTAACCTTAATGATGGCCGGCCTGTTGTAAAATTAAAATCAAAAGGCCAACTCATGCAATTTGGCCTCAGTCAATCCTGTGAAAGAAAGAAAAGTAAATTTTTTATGTCTATTAATATTTATTTATTAATTATCTTTTTAAGACTTGACGGCGACTTTATGTTGGAATAAGGCCGGTCCGTCACATGGGAACCAAAATTGTAAGTTGTGAAATGTTAATTCATAAATAAGATTTTAGGTTTTAAATTGTGACATTCATGACTTATTAAGGTTATATAATCAAAAGTAAAGTCCAAGGATGTGAAAGATTGGGTTAGAATGGTCAAAACAAATCCCGAACGGCAAAAATGCGAAGTAGGCTTGCTGGGGGCCTGACCCGCGCCCTCCATGGGCTCTAGCCCATGGAGAGCACAAAATCTAGATTGGCTGTGCTCACCGCATGCTCGACACGCCCTCGAGCCAGCTTAGGTGGTAAGGCTGCACTTGCTGCGCGTGCTCGAGCTGGCTTGGGCAGTAAGGCTGCGCTCGCCGCATGCTCAAGCGCGAGGCCATTTTAAAGTCTCATGTTGTTTCATGATTTTTATTTTCCCACATAACCAAACCCTTTTAGAGAGAGAAAGGATGACGAATAAGAGAGAGAAAGGGGGAGATCGAGGCCGTAGAGTCTGAATCCAGCTTCGAGCTAGTTAGAGAAATCGTAGAGCACGTCGAGGCAAGTACATCTATACAATTTTTCTTCCATTTCTGTTGATTTTCGTCCGATTCCCTTTTGGTATTTTGTCCCGATACCTAACCCTATGTATATATCATTGTGATGCCCATAGTCTAATTATGTATATATGTGAAATTCGTCATCCGATTCATTGTTTCTGCACCGTTATGCACATCCGAAACCCTCACCCACGCGTGTGTACTGTTCATGCATGATCGGGTGGATTCCAGCCTCCAATTTTTGGGGCTTTTGTATGAATTAGGACTAGAATATGATTACCCATGTCCCTCATAAGTTAATTCATCAGTTGGGTACCCGATTTTGCGGAATTATGTGAAATTCCATTCGCAAAACCCTAACCCTACTCCCGGATGGTTTCGTGCTTTGATTTTTGGGGCTTTTGACTTATGTGGGACTAGATTATGATTATACATGACTTGGGTAAGTTGATTTACCGATTAGGTATCCGAAATTGTGGAATTTGGTGAAAATTCATTCGCAAAGCCCTTAACCCACACCTGGACACCATTTGAGCTTCTATTTGGAGTTAAATGTATAAAATGACTTGGGATTATAGTTACCCATGCCTTGGGTTTGATAAATTACCTGTTGGATGCCTGAAATTTTGAGAATTAATCGATTTATGTATATATGCAATATTCATGGGCACTGTTCATGGGTACTGCTCACCCGAGAATTTCGGACAATATTTTGTGTAATATTTCCATGTTTAAATCTCGATTAAGTGATATGTATTTGTGTAAATTTAATTGTTCAATTTGAAAGTTTCGGCATGCCCAAGTTCGAAGGAATTCATATTCGGAAGCTCTCCAAGTTAATATGCTCCTTCCGGAGAGAAAGGAAGCAGAGGTACGATAATAAGCACGAAGAGGAAAAAAATAGGGAGAAATCACTCGTTTTGATCCTATCCGGGTAAAAATAACGGTAGATCTGGTTCAGCCAAGTGTACTTCAGACGCTAATTCCTATTTTTACAGTGTTTTAATATCTCTGCAACTGTATTTATACTCTAAAAGTATGTTTCTCCGTGTTCTGCATAAATAAAGCCTGTTTCTGTAAATTAATCGGATATATTTCATGTTTACATGTATATACTGCAATATCTGGCATCGATTTCATGAAAATACACATGTTAAGTGGCCATTTATCGTCCGATAATTTCAACCAAACCCTAGGTACGAAAATGATAGGTTTTAATGAATTTTACCCTTAATTTCTGTTGCATAAAAGTTAATCTGTACTGAAATAAAGCTCCCGATGTAATTAGTTTCTCAAAATTTTATACGAACTTATACTGATAAACCACTGTGCACTTCTGAAGTAAACTGAAGGGTTTTTAGACCATTACTATATATTCTAAACCAATTCTGAATGGTTTCTAACTGTCTCTGTATATTCTGAAATAAATCTGAAAGGTTATGAACTGTTTCTGAATATTCTGAAGTTAACTGAATGGTAATTGTGAAACTCTGAAACCAAAGAGAGTTTTCAGTTAAGAAATAAGAAGAAACTATTTCTGATACTGTACTTACTGTTCTGATGTACTTACTATTATTTATTACCCATGACTGATATACAGTCAGGTTAGATTCTCCGGCATGCCTTAAAACGTTACGGTGTTAATCGAGGATAACTCTTTCTATGGAGTTATGTGTGGTCCACCCTTTCCTCGGGACATTACGGTTAGGAGAAAAGATTTTATTTCTGGCCTACCTTTAGGAGACACACCTGTACTGATCCCATGGGACGAGATCTCTTGTTTCTATTTCTGGCTTTAGATTGTATGGATTGAATACAATCTATTTTAGATTATTCGTCTCCTCAACTAGTAGGGTCTACTGGAAGGTTCTGTTACTGTTCTTTACTGTTCTTCACCACTGTTCTATTCTTTACTATTTTGTACTGATTACTATTCTGTACTGATAAAAAAGAGAAAGTTTCTGATTCTGCTTTCTAAATTATACTGATTTCTGAGTTCAATTATTGTCTAATTATACTTTCTCTATTTTCTATGTCCTGTTTTCATAAACTATTCCGCATAACTGATTTACTGCATATCTGCATGTACCTTGCTAGGCCTCAACTCACTGTTTTATTATTTTCTCCGCCTCTAGATGAGACTGTAGAATTGGTACCTAACGAGAAAGAGTGACTTAAAGCTTATTCTGAAGACTTTTGAGGATCTGGAGCATTTTGGAGTTGCCAAGAGGGTTAGTTGGATGTAAAGATTTGATCTTGATATGTGATTTTGTATATGGATTTTATACCTATGGATATATATGTATATGGGTTCAGTATAGAAATGTATGTAATGCATGTGATGAATAGAAAACTATACTTCTGCAGGTTAATAGTTCTGCGTTTGCTCTATACTTCTGGATATTCTGTACAGGTCTTAGATGGCATCTCACTCATGAACTATTAATGTAGTAGATGGTTTGTTAGATTAATACTATGGATGGCATCCGTAGTCCTATGTACGCATGTTGTAGGAAAAATTATGGTATAAATCGATAGTTATGTGCTTGTATAGGTTATATTTTTGGGTTTTCATCCAATTACAAAGGAGACTCTGTCAAAATTTCTGTAGAAGTTATACTTTATATTTTGGTCCTAAATCCTATTTCTATCTTGACGGAAGTTTCCGAGAAAAAAAATCTGTTCCGTCACAGTAATTGTCAACCATGTCGTTGAGTTGATCCCGGATGGATCCAATATATTAAAATAGAATGTGATGCTTTCGAAGAACATCTGGGATTATATTTTTCCTGCATCATATGAGGGTGGATGCCTATGATGACTTCAGTTCTAGAATACGATAATTTGGGTGAAACGGAATTAATAATGATCAAGGATTAGGTTTAGAATGTGAAAAATTGACTTTGAAAGTAGAAAGAGAAAGTTCAACCCTATAATGTATTGGTTTCCAAGATATGGTTAATATGGGTGGTGAGGTTTCGAAATTTCAAAATATGATAATTGAAAGGTAATTAAGTTAAAATAGGTGAATTGTAGTCAAAAGGAACGAGAGGAATCGAATTGAAAAGCCCAAAGTTCCAGAATTAGTAAAATCGAGGATCGAAGTTATAAACTGAGAAATGTTAGTATGTAAATAAGATTTTGGGCTTTAAATTATGATAATCATGATTTATTAAGGTTATATAATCAAAATTAGAGTCCAATGATGTGAGAAATTGGGTTAGAATGGTCAAAACAGGTCCCCGATGGCAGAAATGCAATATATTCGTGTTGCATGCTCGATGTGCACCTAACGAGTGCCTCATGGCTGCCCTAGGCGAGCTGGGAATGAGGTAGGGCTACAACGATGGCGCTCGAGCACCACACGAGCGCCATTTTATGAATATGACCGCCCGAGGCAAGACGGGAACGCAGCAACGTACGAGGCTAGCGCTCGAGCATTGGCCCTCGAGTGAGTCATGTGACCCTCGTTTCCTTGTTTTAAAAGAGGATTTGAAGGAAGAAAGTAGCTGCAGCTCGATAGAACCGAAGGAGGAGAGGAAGTGGTAGGAGAGGAAAGAAAAAAAGGGGAGGAAAATCTTCCGTCCAGCTCCGATCAGAGTAAAGATAACTACAAACCAACTCAGGTAAGTATATTTCGGATGTTATATACTGTTTTTACAGTGTTTTAATATCTCTGAAACTGTATTTATGCTCTAAAAGCATGTTTCTCTATGTTCTATATAAATAAAGCCTATTTCTGTAAATTAATCGGACAGATTTTATGTTTATATGTATATACTATAATATCTAGCTTCGATTTCATGTAAATTCACATGTTTGTTATCCGTTTTATGTTCAAAAGCTTGACAAAAACCCTAGATACGAAAATTAGGGATTTCATATTTTAAATCGATGGTTCTGCATGTTTACTGTAAATTAACAGGATAGATTTTATGTTTATGCATGTGTTTGATATCTGTTTTATGTCCGAAATATTTATCGAAACCCTAAATACAAAAATTGAGGATTTAATGTTTAAAATCCATAATTTTTGATATGTAATAGTTAATTTATAAAAGATTACTGTTCATGTTATGATTTATAATTGAGAAATTTACACGGAACCGCACTGTTAAGTTTTTGTAGATTTCTGGAGTATTTTGAAGGATTAATGGTGCAATCCTTACTATTTCTAAAGCTTGATGAGTTATAGGCTAAGAAAACGAGAGGAAAACTGTTTCTGATACTATTAATTAGGACCCAACGCTGATATACAGTCATGCGAGGTTCTCCGACATGCCTTAGGACAATACGATTGTAATCGGGGATAACTCCATCCATGGAGTTATACGTGGTCTGCCCTTCTTTCGGGTGTTTACCGTGGAGGCTAATAATCCTTCGATCCTGGAGGCTAATAATCCTCCGTTGTCTTTGAATTGTGAGCCCTAACTAAAACACAATCAGTTCCTATACCGTTGCTGATACTGGCCTTTGATTGTGTGGCAAAAACATAATCTATTCTTGATTATTCGCCCTCTCGACTAGTAGAGTACGTTAGTTGGGTCCCTAGGATATTTAACTAGAGTTTTCTGACGAAAGCAAGTCATATTTGGAATTGTTATATGAAACCCGTTGCCTATTTAAATAGAATCATGCTTTACTCCTATTTTCATAAACTACTTCTGTTCTTCTGATCTAATATTAACATAGTTTTCTACCCTAGCGTATTTATGTTATAGCCTGAAAACATGATTTATGCATCTCAATACCTGTTTATATGGAAGTTATGCTTTCCTCATAATTATTGTACGTGTTTCTACTTATCTACACATATTTTCTGCATGAATGCATAAATTATTATTTCTAAAGCTTGTTCACATTGAATCATACTTTCCTCATGCTTTTTGTATATGTTCCTGTTTTTTGACAGTTTCTAGAACCTTCTATATCTATATTCTGTATGAGATCATTATATTCTGCATGTTTTAGTACATTGTTAGGCTTCGCCTCACTGTTTTACTAGTTTTCTCCTTTCAGATAAAGATATAGAGAAGATATTGGATGATCAGGCCTAGCTAGAGCTAGTAAGAAAGGTTCTAGAGCCTCGGTGAAGCCTCGAAGTAATCCTAAAGATTTGGAAATTCCAGCATTTTGCATGTAAAGGTCTAAATGGTGGATAAAATTATGTATTGATGATTATCACGCATTCTAAATTCTGTTGGATTAGTATTTATACTTCCGCAAGTTTAAATAGTTGCTTCCGCTATATTTTTTGGATTCTGTATAGATCCTAGATGACATGTTTTAAATGTTTCTGATTTAGTGGATAGGATTATATTTGAGCCATGGATGGAGATGACAAATTGGTGGTCCTGTGTATGTGTGCTGTAGGTTAAAATGTAGTATTCAAATGGTTGTGTGTATGTACAGGTTATAATATACAGGTTATATATTTGGATTTTCATCCAATTTTAAATAGAACTCTGCCAAAATTTCTGCTAAATTACTAATTTAAATTTATAAATTTTATTCTGAATCTGTCTGATGGAGGATCCTATGGGAATCAGGATCCGCTCTGTCACAAATAGTATCAGAGAAAACAAGATGCCTTAGGAATGATCTGAATCATATGCGGAAGCTTAGGAAATGATCCTAACTGACCAAATAGTAGGGATCGACATACATTGATTAAGTTAGGTTAGGAAATCCTAAGTGTTCTAACTTATATAAGTTAGGATTGACTTGAGCTAGGACTTAGTGATTAAGCTAAACGATTAAATTTATTTACGGTGGCCTCAGGTCTAGGTTGATCGGTTTGAATTTTAGGCTTATATTTAATGTAATCTGATCTAATGCCAAAATGATTTAGGATAGAAATTGACCAAGGCTTAGTGATTATGTTGAATCGAAACAAGTTGAAGGATTGGATGGAACTGTTTTGAGTTGAGGAAAGATAAAAGTGGTTGAGTTAATCAAACTTAGGATTAAAGATAAGCTAAGCTTGATGTATTGAAGAAAGCAATCAAGGTTCTTGATTATTCAAATAAAGTTCAACTAGCTAAGCTAAGGCAAGATAAGGATAGATAAGATTTGATGGAATGTTTAAGGTTTGACCCTAAGAGTTTTCTTATGAATGCATTAATTTAATCCCTCAATCTAATCTAATTAATCGAGGGTAATTAACGTTGCAATATTTTTATTATAGGATATTGGTATGGCAAATTGTGAGGTTCCGAATTTAAAATGAGAAAATCAACATACCAATAAATAATACTAGACTTATTTGATGCCTAAATAAGAGCATTGAAGGAAACTTTAAGAAAATCTTTGAAAATTGGGGTTGAAGTCTCACTGGCAGGCTACAGGCTCGAAGCCCGCTCGAGCTAGAAAACCAGAAGCTAGCCCGCCTGATGCATGCTTGAAGCCCGCTCGAGCTAGAAAACCAGAAGCTAGCCCGCCTAATGCATGCTCGAAGCCCGCTCGAGCTAGAAAACCAAAAGCTAGCCCGCCTGATGCATTCTCGAAGCCCGCTCGAGCCAGAAAACCAGAAGCTATCCCGCTCGATGCGCGGTCGAAGCCCGCTCGAGCGAAGGTTCCAGAATCTTCTCGCGCCCGCCAGCCGCCCGGGCGAATTTTCCCAAAGCCTCCAGAATGCCTTGGCGCTCGCTGGCCGCTCTCCAGGCGTTCGAGCGGCCCGAGCAGTATATATATCCGGCCAACCTCACGAATTTGCACTTTTCCACTTTTTCCCCCACTTGTTCCACACCAGTCTGGTAAGGAGAGAGAAGGAGAACGCCAACCTAGTGAGAGAAAGGAAGAAATCGAGGTGTAGGGTCCAATTTCGTCCGGGAGTCAGTTACAAAAGTCATAGCACACGTCGAGGCAAGTGTTCTCATACTCACTATTTGTTCTCTTGTGATTTTTATTCATTCTCCATCGGGTATTATTGTCTCGATACCCACCCAAATTATAAAGAATTTACAACCCATGCTCTAAGAACACGGAATCTATGATTATTGGCCGAAATAAGCTCTGAATCAATCGGTTTGGGTACCACCAAACCCTAACCCCACACCAAATCCGGGTTCACTATTTTTCCCTCAAAATATATCAATTTGACCTCAAAATATAAATCACCACGTCCCAAATATGTATACATATCGGCCGGGCGTCCAAAGTCACAAGAATCGACCCGTACACGGCGTCCGGGACCTCTAAATACCTCCTGTTACTGTTCACCCGAGGTAATATGGAAGAATTGCATGACTCTATCTTATTTAATGAGTATAAGAAGCATATCTAATAAATTACATTTGATTGTAAGCTTGAAGTTATGAATTTGTGCATCGGTTGCATTGAAACGGGCTCCGGAGGACCCCGATTTGATAATGGCGTATCAACAGTAAGCAACTTCGATCTCTCATGATCCATGACAATTATATGTACTGGTAAATCGTTAAAAGTATGCTAAAGTCTCCAAGTGAAAATGAGAACGAATGGAAAATGGAACGGAAGGAAGTCCACGATGGATATGTGACTAATGAAACCTCCCGTGTGGTGGGAGCTATATGAGATCCCGTGTGACGGGAGATATGACAGATGAGATACGGTGGACTTTCCTTCAAAGGAATCATGAAATATAGAATCATGAAACTAGGACCATGGATTTATATTCATTGGGTAGTATTCTCTGGTTTGACACGTCCATCTCGGTGGAAACCCGAAGAATACTTTGGCCGCGTATTCTGGTTGCTTGTGTGAGCGGGTGATATCCGTGTCATGCCTTAGGATACTATTGTGGAAGAACGAGGAACTGCCCTGGTACCCCGGGGGAATGGGGCGATGATTGACATGATGTGTTATGGACATGATGTATTGATACGATATGCAGACGACCCCCCGGCTGGGTCTAAGAATAAGCCCTCACGGCCTTAGATCATGAGGAGTATCATGATCCTTTCCTCGTTCTCTCGCATCGTTGCCAGTGTGACCTACTGGCCCTGGTCCGCAAAGATTAAAGTAAGATTTGAAAACATAATTCAAATGATAGTTAAATGTCCCTTCCCTTCCATGTCTTATGATATTTCAATTGCATATTGCATTTTTTCATTGTCATGTTTATATTCTCCATAATCTGTTAGTGATGTATGATTATACTTGCTGGGCGATAAGCTCACCCTTGCATTCTCTCTTTTCAGATGAAAATGCTCTGATGGTTAAATGTCCCTTCCCTTCCATGTCTCATGATATTTCAATTGCATATTGCCTTTTTCCATCATCATGTTTATATTCTCCATAATCCGTTAGTGATGTATGATTATACTTGCTGGGCGATAAGCTCACCCTTGCATTCTCTCTTTTCAGATGAAAATGCTCTGATGCCTGACGAAACTGAGTAGGACGAGAAACAAGATAGGTGACGTGGATTTTGAAGAAGCCTTGGGGAGATAGCTTGATTATGTATGACATGGAAATTTTGTGGATGAATGTTTTGATTTTTGTATATGATGGTTATAACGCTTCCGCAGTGATGTTTGGTGGTTATGCTTGGGTTCTATAGTTGGCATCTTTACCTCCGCCGACGTCATACCTGAGTTATGTCGTCGGTGCCACTACTGGAGTTTAGTGGATTTTGAGATCCTGTGTATGATGTTAATTATAATTGTGGATATTGTGCAGAGTTTCTTACAGGTACTTGTATTTTGGTAAACGTTCAAGTTACAAATGGAACTCTGCCCAATTTTCTACAGAAATTTATAAAAAATTAAATTATATTAGTTTATTGACGGAGGGGTTATTAGGGAAAATAACCCGGTTCGTCACAGCTCTGGATTCTAAAGAACTCCGTCTAAAAAAGAACTTTGGCATTTTGAACTCCGTCTGAAAAAGAAAAGAGCTTTGGCTTAAAGGATAATGTATTAATTCGGACAGCAAGTGGAACTCTATGATTTTTGAACGATAACGAACGGCCATAAGAACTAAGAACTGAGTCTCCATTAAGCTTGCTGCAAAAGATAGATGAAGGATATTGACGTGACACTCGAGGATGCCTCCTGGGCCACGTGAGGGAACCTTTTGGTGGCATAAGACTTTCGGCCCCGTATGCTGGGAAAAAGGCATTACCTCCCGCCCCGGGGAGCATAATGAGGGGATACGGCTTTAGGTTGTGGGGTTACATACAACCCATCCTCGATGTTGTCCGCTTCCGTCCGGTCCCTCAAGATGATAAGAACCCTCCATAGTTTTTATGAGTTTTCAGAAGAAAAAGACTAAGAAAATTCCGAACTAAAAGATATGATGATTTTCGTTTTATATTCGCTTATATGTATATGTTAGGTTCTCTGTTTTCTGCATGTGAGTATTTTGTTGGGCTTGTAGCTCATTCTTGCTATTTTTCAGATGATGAAAGAATTATGGAGGACGAAGTTGAGTAGAACTTTATAGAGTATCAAAGTGGTTTGGCGAGCCGGAGCAGATTTTTAAAGAGCTTTATTTTGTCTTTTGATGTTGAATAGATTCCGCTGTTTTTAAATTTTATAAGTGTTTTGAATGTTAGTACGTTTCCGTGTTTTTCTATGTGGATTTTGTAATGAAGATTTATTGATAAGCATCTCAGGGCATTTTGGTCCGACTAACATCAGAGTTGGACGGACAAGGCTGAAATTAAACAGGTGGGCTAGCGTTACTTAGTCCGGCTTCATGAGAATGTTTGATTAAAAAAAAAAGAGTCGGTTCGTCACATTAGCATCGTATTCTGCTACCGTTTGACTCCCTTGTCTAAGTTGCATAAATTCTTGCTCCTTCTGATCTCGAAGGCTGGGAGAGAAATACTTTTCGATAAAGGTCTCTTCAAATATTTTCCAGGTGATCACAGTATTGGGTGCACCTAACGCCCTCTTCTTCATCTCCCACCAACTGTCAACTTCGCCTCCCAACTTATATACCAGAAAAGAAACTTTTTCTTCATTTGAACATCAGAACCACAAAGATCTTTTTCATCCTCCGCATTAAGATATCCGCCTTTATGGATCATGCTCACCCAGGAATTCGGGCGCTCTCTCCACCGTGAATCTATCATACGTGGTCGGAGCAGGATTTATTGGAATTGGCTCAGGTGCAGAGACCGGAGCCATATGACGCTGCTCTAATGACTCAACCACATTTGTCATCCTTCCTAACAAGTTCACATATTCAGCTTCTCGGTCGTGAGGAGTACTAGCGCCTCTACAATTATTTCTTCTACTCCATCTACTTGCCATGGTATATCCTATATCCACAAACATTACAATATTAGACGACCTTGAATAGTCAGATCAAAGAAAGGATTTAAAACAAATCATGGCATCTAGAATAAAATCCTTAAAGATGATCTTTAGACCTTCCTTCTGGCCCTAATCGCTCCTTTCTTTCCTCAACCTAAAGCGTTTCAATCTAAACCTTTAATTTCAATTCCATTTGCCTAAACCCAAAATCGTTATTCTAACGCTAGAAAATATTTTACAGAATTAATTCTAATAATTATCACCCGTGGACCTGAAATTTGGATAGTTGTACTGTTATGTGGGCCCAATAATTCAGAGTATTTGGATCAAGGGGTATAGGAATAATCGTGGGCCACTTAATTAAATTTAGAGTAATTTAGAAAATTAACTAATAATAAT
>JAODPA010072447.1:0-30358 GCA_025585075.1 Nepenthes mirabilis
AAAATAATTTCACCCGATTAAATCTTTAATTTCATTCATAAAAATATCCGGGTATTACAATCCTCCCCCCTTAAAAGAATTTCGTCCTCGAAATATAAATTTTATCCACCAAACAAGTGTGGATATTTTTCTTTAATTTCGTCCTCTAACTCCCACGTTGCCTCTCTTTCAGTGTGGTGGCTCCACTGAATTTTCACCATTGAAATCACTTTCTGTCACAAAATCTTATCTTGATGATCCACTATCTTTACCGGTTGTTCATAAAATGATAAATCCTCCCTAACATGCAATACCGAATAATCGACCACATGAGTTGGGACGTACACATATTTCCACAACATGGACACATGAAAAACATTGTGCACTCCTGATAAGGTTGGAGGCAGTGCTAATTTGTAAGCAACCTCACCGATACTCTTGAGTATCTCGAATGGCCCAATGAATCAAGGTCGAAGCTTCCCTTTCATGCCAAAACGAGCCACACCCTTCCATGGGGAAACTTTCAGAAGGACACTATCACCGATTTTGAATTGAAGATCACAATGCCGCTGATCAGCATAACTCTTTTGTCTATTCCGAGCCTCCCGCAAGCGTTCTTTATTCAAATTGATTTTAGCGGTAGTCTCTTGCACTATGTCAGGACCCATGATCCTTCGATCTCCTACCTCTTCCGAGCTAATCGGTGATAGATACTTCCGCCTGTAGAGTGCTTCGAACGGGGTAATACAGATGCTAGCATGATAGTTGTTGTTATAAGCAAATTCGACTAATGCCAAGCGCGAATCCCAACTACCACCCAGATCGAGAACTGATAGTCACAGCATATCCTCAAGAGTCTGAATGGTCCTTTCGGACTGGCCATTAGTTTGAGGATGGAAAGCTGTACTGAACTTAAGCTGCATACCCATCTCTTGATGCAAACTCCGCCAAAATCGAGAGACAAATCGAGGGTCTTTGTTAGAGATAATGGTAACCGGTACTCCATGCAACCAGACAATCTCCTCAATGTAAAGTGTGGCCAAACGTTCTAACAGGAACGTAACCCTGGTAGCAAAAAAGTGAGCAGATTTCATTAGATGATTGATTACTACCCATACACGGTCGTGCCCTCGAACAGTCTTAGGAAGTCTGGTCACGAAGTCTATGGCGACGTGCTCCCATTTCTAACCCGAAATAGGCATAGACTGAATTTTTCCAGCTGGATGTTAATACTCAGCCTTTACTTGCTGACAAATCAAACATCGAGCAACTTAATTTGCAACATCCTTCTTCCATCCTCCCCATCAGAATAACCTCCTTAAATCTTGGTACATCTTGGCACTACCGGGATGAATGGTGTATCTCGACCAATATGCTTCGTCAAGAATTTCCTCTCGCAATTCTTTGATGTCAGGAACACACAAATGGTCTTGAAATCTGAGAGCACCATCCTTATCGAGATGAAACCCTGCCCGGTGATCACTGCCCAGCTCTTCACAAATCAACACCAGCAATGGGTCTTCATGCTAAGTCTCTCTAACGCGACTAATAAAAAGTGGTTGCACCTACAAGTATGACACCGTCGCTCGTGCATCTCCCAGGTGCAATTACAGTTGGCAGTTCTCCACTTCCTCTAACATTTGTTGCTCCCTAATCATAATGCTAGCAACCAGCCCTACAGACTTCCTACTCAAGGCATCAGCCACAACATTTGGCTTTCCTGGCTTATACTGAATGTCACAGTCGTAATCCTTCAACAGTTCCAACTACCTCCGCTGCCTCATGTTAAGTTCCTTATGAGAGAACATATATTTTAGACTCTTGTGATCTGTGTAGATAATAAAAGTCTCGTCATACAAATAGTGTCACCAAATCTTCAAAGCAAACACTATGGCAGCCAACTCCATGTCATGAGTCGGGTATCAAGTCTCATAAGGCTTCAACTGCCTAGACCCATAAGCTACGACCTTCTCATGGTGCATTAGGACACACCCTAGACCTCTCAAAGAGGCATCACAGAACACTTGAAAACCTCCAAAGCTATCAGGAATCATCAAAATTGGTGCCGATGTATACCGCTTCTTAAGCTCTTGGAAGCTTGCCTCACACTAGTCAGTCCAAGTGAACTTCGCGTTCTTTTGTGTCAACTTGGTCAAGGGCACAGCAATGCTCAAAAAGTCTTTGACAAATCTACGGTAATAACCCGCTAGCCCAATGAAACTTCTCACTTCACTTGGCGTAGTGGGTTGCGGCCAACCCGTGACTACCTCAATCTTAGCCGGATCCACGGATACTCCAGCTCCGGAAATAATATGGCCAAGAAAAGTCACCTAACTAAGCTAGAACTCACATTTCTTGAGTTTCCCATAGAGTTGAGCCTCCCGAAGAGTTCCCAATACAACTCTCAAATGCTCTTTGTGCTCCTCGTTAGATCGAGAGTACTCCAAAATATCGTCGATGAACACCACCACAAAGTGATCTAGGTATGGCTTGAACACCCGGTTCATCATATCCATGAAGGCTGCAGGCGCATTAGTTAGTTCGAATGGCATTACCACAAATTCATAATGCCCATAATGCAACCTGAAGGCCGTCTTAGCAATATCAGTCTCCCGAATGTGCAGCTAGTGGTATCCAGAACAAAGATCGATCTTAGAGAACACTTGCGCTCCCTTCAACTGATCAAATCAATTGTTGATCCTCGAAAGCGGATATTTATTCTTTACCGTAACGTTATTGAGTTCCCGATAATTGATGCATAATCTCATGGATCCATCATTTTTCTTTACAAATAAAACAGGGGCTCCCCAATGTGACGTGCTAGGCTGAATGAAACCCAAGTCTAAAAGTTCCTGCAACTAGGTCTTCAGCTCCCTCAGTTCCGCTAGTGCCATGCGGTACGGGGCCTTGGAAATTGGGTAAGCTCCCGAAATCAAACAAAACATAAGCAGGAGAATAAAAAATGTGTATAGTACCTTGAACCACATCGGGTGAATCTCGGGCCTGCTGCTCGGTGACTTCATAAACTCGTCCAGATCTCTGCGGCCTTTGTCGTCTTGCTGTCCCCAACACTCATTACTTGGGTGTTTTACAATCCTTGATGAAATGACCAGGCTTACAACAATTGAAACATGTTTGGGGCGATTGATGCTCCCTGGAAGTAAATGCTGGTGAAAATACAGGAGGATTAATGGGTGCAGACAATGATGCATTGCAGTACCTGATGAGATGTCCCATCTTCTGACACATGAAGCACGCTTTCCTCCTCCTCCTTGACCCTTGATATTTGACTCTTCTTAAATGAGGTGTGCTGTGGTCTATCCCTAGTCAGAGTGCTTATTGTCTGCTGAATCTGGCCTCTCCGGAGTAAGGCTTGCTCGATGATCATGGCACGCTTCAGCAGTGCGCCATATTCCACCAAATCGAAGGGAAGTAGTTGCATCTGAATGATATCATTCAGTCCATCTTGAAATCACTGGGAGCAAATTGTGATAGGGCGGTAAACTGAGCCTCATACTGTGCAACTGTCATATTCCCTTGACTCAAGGACATGAATTCTGCCTCCTTTCTAGCTCGTACACATGGGGGTAAGTATTTGTTATTGAAGTGACGCTGGAATTCCTCCCAAGTGATCTCATTAGCCGTCACACACAATTCTCTCTTCAACATATTCCACCAGTGATCTGCCTCTCTGACAAAATGGTGAAGAGCGAGACAGACCTTGTTCATCGGTCCACAACGAATGACTTCAAAAGCCTTCTCTATCCTTGCCATCCATGCCTCAGCGATTATAGGATCAGGTAGACTGGCAAACTCTGGAACCTGCTGATCAAGGAAGTCACGCATCACTCGGCGCTCCCTATCTTGCACATTCTGTTAAGCTCCGGCTGCTGATGAGGTGGTATCCCTAGGTCCCATGACTTGCGCACTAATTGCTTGATTAACCAAATATGCCATGTCGCGAAGGGCTTTACGGATCTCTTACGTTTCTTCGTTGCTAGCATGCTCAGGCACACTAGGCTATTGATTCGCGTTAACACTTCGTTGTTCAGACATCCTAAAACAATAAATAATGTTAGTATTTAAGGGTCAGCTAATATTCTAAATCCTTGAATGCTACCCACATCCCCATTTCTCAAATAAATTATAGGACCTAAAAATATCTCCACGAATCCCTTAGACTCCTAATCCTTGATCAGCTTCACAGGAGCTAACTTTTTCTCTGATACCATAACTGTGATGACCCAAGCCTAAATACTCAAACACATGGCTCAAGCTGCACACGCGGACTAAAATTTTAAAACAAACTATAACAGTTCAACCTTCCAGACTATTTCATTCTTTTGATTTAACTACATCATGATATTTCATCCATCATCCACAAAGACATACTAAAGAAGAAATAAACTCAACAAAAGAAAATACATAAATCTCCACGCCAACTTAAACTCGTCAATTGGCTACTAGAACCTTCTTCTTTATCGAAACTTCTTCCTACAACACAGATGTGTCTCCTCCAAGCTAGGCGCTGTCTACTCAATTTAGAGCCAATAAAACACAAGGGTAAGCCAAAGTCCAACAAGTGATCATAATAAAAAATGCTAATAACAATAACGATCTCGGATATCACGCTACAAAGGTCTCAACATATTCTAACAACCTATTATATCCAAGACAGATTACAACACGTCGTAAATATGATTATAGACAAGATAGGTCCCACTTGACTTGCACATCCAAAAAATTACAGAGTGCCAATAATCAATGGCAATCCCCTGGAATCCGACATCAATGACGATTGGGGATTTCCCTAGTCCATATGTCAGCTAGAACGACCAGCATAATCACTATAATAATCAATATGGATTCTACCGAATGTGACAGTCCGGACTCAAATCCACACATAAAGTCGCCGTCAAGTCTTAAAAAGATAATTAATAAATATTAATGAACATAAAAATTTACTTTTCTTTCACAGGACTGACTGAGGCCGAACTACATGAACTGACCTTCCAATTTTAATTTCATACTAGGCCGGCCAACATTAAGGTTAGTTGGACCTGAAATTCTGAGATGCTTACTAAACTTTTCAATAACATTAACCAACAAAAAATCACGAAAACATACTAACAATATCCATAGAGTCATAAACAGCGGAATCATTTTACAAGTCTTCTCAAAACATCAAAAGGAAATAAAATTAAGTTCTTCATTTAATCAGCTCCGGCAAGCCGAACTATTTGGCTACACCAAAAGGCTTCTACTCAACTTCGTCTTCCATGAGCCTTTCGTCATCTGAAAATAACAAGAGTGAGCCAAAAAGCCCAACAAGATACCCACATGAAGAAAACATAAACATATACATAAGCGGAATCAAAACAGAGTTTTATAACATAATTTAGCATCCGAAAATCATCATATCGTTTCTTCTTTAGTTCGGAATTTCCTTATTCTTTTTCTTCTTATCATGTCTTTGGAAAACTCATAAAAATCATTGAAAATTCTTATCTAAGGCCGGAAGCGGACAACATCGAGGATGGGTTGTGTGTAACCCCATAACCTAAGGCCGTATCCCCTCATTATACTCCCTAGGGCAGGAGATAATGCCTTTAACCTGGCATACGGGGCCGTAGTCCAAAAGTCTTATGCTACCAAAAGTTCCCTCCCGTGGCCCAGGAGGCAGTCCTTGAGTGTCACTCTAATATCATTCATCCATCTTTAACAGCAAGTTTAATGGAAACTCGGTTCTTAGTTCATGTCTTTTAATCGCCATCCATCATAGTTCAAAAGTCGAAAGTCATAGAGTTCCACTTGCTGTCCGGATTACATGCATTTTCATATAGCCTTGTTCTTTACTTCATCAGTTGAAGTCCGTACAATCTTAAAGCCAAAGTTCTTTTCTTAGAAAGACAGAGTTCTTTTTCTCAAAATGTCGGAATTCTTTTCAAAAGTCGGAGCTCTCAGAGTTCTTTTCTCAAAAGGAGGAGTTCTTTTCTAAAAAGGGCGGAGCTCTAAAACCGGAGTGATCTTTCTTTAAAAGGACAGAGTGCTTTTTCATCAAAAAGGACGGAGTGCTCTTTCTTAAAAGGTAGAATTCTTCTTTAAAAAAGGGTGGAGCTCTTTTTATTAAATGGACGGGGTACTTTTATTTAAAAGGGTGGAGCTCTTTTTCTTAAACGGACGGAGTACTTTTCTTTAAAAGGGCGGAGCTCTTTTTCTTAAACGGGCGGAGTACTTTTTCTTCAAAAGGGTAGAGCTCTTTTCAAAAGGCGGAGTTCTTTTAATAAGGCGGAGTTCTTTTCTTTAAATATGTAATTCTCAAAGTTCGACAAATAATTAGACTTTAAGAAGAACAAAACCAAAATCGAACATCATGAATATTATTAAATCAATGGAACAGAATAAATATCATACATACATAATTTCATAAGAATATCATATATACTTGCGTAACAAACATGTATAATCATGAACTTAAAAACAGGGATGAGTATTCTTGCCTGGATTTCTTCTACTACGCCTTTTACTTCGCCTTGAACCTTTGATTTTCCTTTACTAGAAAACTTTATTGCATGCCTCATAACTTCGCCTTCTAGTTCTTATTTATAGGCCTTGGGTCCGGCAGCCGTCGTTTAGTTGGGTCTCACTAAGGGGGATGTTTCGGAGTATATTATTTATGACTTTACATTCCAAGAGTTTTTCATTAATTTCTAAGTTATTTATGGCCTTACTTTTTCGAAGAGTTTCCTCATTAAATTTTCTGATTAATTGACCTTGGCCGGATTCATGTTTCTCATTTAAATACATTCCGATCAACTAACTGGCGTTGACCGGATTTCTTTCCTCTTTCCCGTCCTTCCATCCATTCATGTTTTCCAGTCAACATTTTATGTTGACCGGATTATGCTTTCTTCACGCCTTCCGGTCGACACTTTGCTGACCGGATCACCATCCTTTGTAATTGTAACTTGACATCGGGGATTTTTTCTATATTCTAGGATTTGGGCCATTACACCGATTCTGAATATCTCAGAATCCACACTAGGATGAAGAGGGAAACAAAATGTGCCTTATAAGGGCGTGGAGATCTCTCCATTGTAAACGTGTTTTGGGGGCCGTGGGCCTACCAGGAACAAAACTGTGCGGGTTGGGACCAAAGCGGACAATATTTATAAGCGGGTGCCTAGGGACATTACAGATGGTGTCAGAGATAAGACTCGGGCTGCATGTGCCAGCAAGGACATTGGGCCCCGAAGGGTGGGTGGACTGTGGAGTCCCACGTCGGATTGAGAGGGGAACGAAACATGCCTTATAAGGGCGTGGAGACCTCTCTCTTGTAAACGTATTTCGAGGGCCGTGGGCCTACCAGGAACAAAACCGTGTTGGTTGGGCCCAAAGCGGACAATATCTACAAGCGGGTGCCTGGGGACGTTACAAATGGGATCAGTGCCAGGGCCCGGTTCGGTGTGCCAGCGATGACACCCAAAAGTAGCCACGATCTGAGCCAGGTGTTTGAAGAGAGTACAAGCCTCTGAGCCTGACTCCATTGAATGACACCTGCGTAAATATCTTGATGCAAATTCGAGACGAGAAGCTCCTAAAATAGCCAAGGCGCCAAGGGACCCAGAGAGAAGAGACCAAACTAAATATTGTCACTACCATCAATTTTTGAGGTATAGCATTGAAGACTACCAGACTCTGTAAAAAGAGATCCAAGACTTGATCAGTTGAGGACATCTAACTAGGTCCCTATAAAACCCGAGACAGGCTCCTGTGGTAGCAAGAGAAGACACACAAGACCAGTCGGGGAATTGAGTCGCAACTGGGGTCGTCAACATGGTGACAACCAAGCCAACCAAGGACAACACCTAGGATGATCTAGAGACCACTTCTAGCAGCAAGAAGTCAAGGGTAGGAGTTAGAATTGATGTCAACAGTTTTAGCATTGAATATATGACTCATGTAATAACTCTCTATTCAAACCCTCTAGTTGTATCTACTCTCATTTTGGATGATATGGTAGACTATCAACAAAAACAAATTTTGGTTGAAAATGGAAGCTCCCAAAATTTATTGTATCTTGATACTTTCTTTAAACTTAGGCCAAAAAAAGTCAAATAAAACTAATCGAGAGACCACTGTACAGCCTGAACAATGAACAAGTGCCCGTGTAGTGAGCTATCCAACTAGAGGTCGAGCTAGGAATGCACCCGTGCATGGCCTCGAGGATACTCACATTCCTTGTGGTGAACCTTCCCTCGGTTTACAACGTAATTCTGAGACAGACTTACCTAACTGCATTCAGAGTAGTGACGTCGATCCTCCACATGAAGATGAAATTTCCAACCCCGTGCAGCATCAAAGAGGTCCTAAGTAACCAGGTGATCGACTAGACATATTACCTATCCTAGATCTCACAAGCAGCACATGACCAGTAGATTAAAGACCTCGACTTCCATGATGAAACCACCCTGTAGTAAGCCCTGTCAGGGGAAGCGACAGACCAAGTTGCCTTAGACCTAAATGAACCAAAAATGTGTATACAAATCGGGAGTTTCTTGCACGGTCCCCTCTACAACATGCTTATAACCTTCCTCAGGCAAAATTTTGATGTATTCATGTGGATACCCATTAACATGTTAGGGATATCGACTGGAGTAATGGTCCACAAATTGAGCCTCAATCTCAATCATAAACCCATCTAGTAGAAGCGCAGGAACCACTTTATCGAGAAGCTAATCTACTTTCAAAATGAAGTAACGAAACTACTTAATGTAGGGTTCATCAGGGAGGTACGATACCCGGACTGGTTGTCCTATATGATCCTCATTAAGAAGAGTAATGAAAAATGGTGGATGTGCATCAACTTTACTTATGTAAATAAAGCCTGCCTAAAGGACAGTCTCCTGTTACCAAGGATAGACTTGCTGGTGGACTCCATGTTGGGCAATGAATTGATTAGCTTTATGGAAGTCTACTCAGACTATAACCAGATTAAGATGAGCATGGAAAATGAGGAGTATACTTCCTTCATAATTGATCGAGGGATCTATGTAGACAACATGCTCGTCAAGAGTAAGGCCACTGACGACCATGTTCATGACCTAAACAAGATCGTTGAAGTCTTCCAAGTGTACCAAATGAAACTCAACCCTACCAAGTGCACATTCGGTGTAATATCAAAAACATTTTTAGGCATTATCATCTTATAGCGGGGGATCGAGGCAAATCCTGAGAAAATACGAGCCATCCTCAACATGCACCCACCTTGGACAGTCAAATAGGTCCAAAAGCTAACCGGGAGGCTTATTACACTCTCCAACTTCCTAGTGAAGTCCATGGAGAAGTACTTGTCATTTTTCAAGGCCCTAAGGGGAACCAAGGCAATCGACTTCCATTAGACAGCCAAGTGTGAAGTAGCCATTCAAGAACTTAAGGAGTACGGACCCAACCCTCTGCTCCTGATCTTGCCCCAAGAAGGTGAAGAGCTGTATCTATATCTGGTGGTTTCAAGTACAATGCTAAGCTTGGTCCTCATTCGGTAATAAGACAGGGTGCAATGGCCGGTGTATTACATCACTAAGGTCTTGATAGACACAAAGACCCACTACTTGCATGCCGAATAGATTGCACTAGCCCTCATCTACTCTACCAGAAAGTTACGCCCATACTTCCAGATGCATAAGATCATTGTCCTGACTGATTAATCATTAAAGGAAATCTTATAGAGGCTAGACACATCTGGATGATTGATCAAATGGGCCATCAAATTGGGTGAGTTTGACGTGGAATTCTTACTGCTTCTAGCTATGAAGGGCCAGGCCCTCATGGATTTTCTCATCGAGACCACAACCTGATTCCTGATGCCCTCAACATCATCACTGATGCAGACTAGTCAAAGACCCCAATTTGGACCTTGCACATTGATGGGTCATCAACACAAGTAGGCATTGAAGCTGGTGTGATCTTATGAACTCCAGACAGGTCAAAGATAAAGTACTTGATTTACCTCAAATTTTCAGCCATCAACAACATGGCTGAATATGAAGCGCTATTCACTGGAATCTAGCTAGCGAATGAATGCTTGGCCAAAGCCTTCGTCATATACAGTGATTTAAAGTTGGTCATCAACTAGTTTTGTTAGCGTTTTGAGGCATTGAACCCCTTGCTCGTGAGGTACCCTGCTAGAGTGAAGGGTTTGGCTCAAGCATTCGACAAGATCGAGATGATCTATATCCTAAGGGAGGAGAACTAGAAACTAACCAACTGACAAAGACAGCAGCGATTGGGAACTTAGAGCAATATGCTACAGATATGTGAGATGTCCTAGCCATCCTGAGCATCGACAACCCTAAGCTTGAGGTACTGTAAGTAGCCGACGGTGAAAATTGGATGACCCCATACAAGAGGTATCTCATCGACAGCCACCTACCAGATAACCCAGAGGAAGATAAGCACATAAAGAGGACGGCTAGCTGGTACACCATCATGGATGAAAAGTTATACTGTCGTGGGTACTCAATTCCCTACACGAAGTGTCTCATGCCATAGGAAGCAGACTATGCGCTTGGCAAGGTGCATCTCAGCATCTATGGGTCACACGTTGGTGGTAAGAATCTTGCCTTCAAGATAATGTGCTAGGATCTCTACTGGCCCTCAAAGAAGCGTGATGCCATGACTTTATTAAGAAGTGCAAAAATTGCCAAATTTATGGAAGTATGATCCATCAGCCGCACATAGAGCTACACGCCCTGCAAGCACTGACTACTTAATCAAGTGGGTTAGTGTGACCCCACTGGCATGGATCACCGAATAAAATAAAATAGTGTTCATTCGTCAGAGTATCATATGCCGGTTTGGGATTTCTAAGGTCATCTTGACCGACAATGGGACCTAATTCACCGATAAGTGATTCACTAAGTATTGCGTGAGCCTATGAATCAAGTTGGTTCGCATCTCTGTCGCCTACCTGTAAGTCAAAGGGCAAGTGGAGGTAATGAACCGAATCCTGCAGCATGAATTGAAGACAAAGTTAGAAGACGCTAGGGGTTCCCTGGTGAATGAGATGACATCCATGCTATGCTCATAATGAACAACGCCCATAAAGCTAACCCATGAGACATCCTTCTGTGATGGAATAGGTCCTAATTTCCATAGGACTTTCCATCAGATAGATTCAGAATAGAAATCATAAAATTTACATCAGTACTTTCTGCAGAAATTTTAACAAAGTTTTATCTAAATTTGGACAAAAATCTAAATAAACAACCTGCTTATTTACAATAGTACAAAGTATACATAATATCCAGACCTCAAAATCTTGACCATAATACAAAAGCAGGATCAGTACAAGCACACAACTATCACCAATACCACGGTTTTCCTACAACACGCATTCACAGGACCACAAGTGCTATTCATGGCCTTAATTTAACAACCCTATCAATTATACCAAAATTCAGACAAGAGATACCGTCTAGGACCTGTATAGAAAACCAGAACATAATAGCGGAAGCATCTATAACTTTAAAAGAAACCTGCGGAAGTATAAATATGGTTTTAACTATTTACAGAATAAATTATAATTATTTATATATAATTTTCTTTACAAAGCTCTATGGCACATGTAGAACTATCAGAATCTCCCAAAATATTACTCCAAAGTGACCTTCAAGGCTTCACCAAAGCTCCAGAACCTTTCTTACTAAACTCTACTTACACATGATCCTCCAGTGTCTTCTCTATATCCTTATCTGGATGGCGAAAAATAAAATAGCGAGCCAAAACCCAACAATGTACTAAAACAAGAAAAATATAATGGTCTCATGTAGAATATAGATACATATAGTTTTAGAAACTGTCAAAGAATAGGGACATGTACCGAAAGCATGAGAAAAGCATGATTCAACATAAACAGGTAACAGAAATCATTATTTATGCTTTTATGCAGAATAGAAACATGTACAACAATCATGAAGAAATCATAATTTTCATATAAATAAGTCTCGGGAAAACATAAGTCATGTTAGGACAGAAAAATACATTAAAGTCAGATCAAAAGAATAGAAGCAGTTCATGGAAATAGGAGCAAAGTATGATTCTATTTAAACGTACAACAATTTTATAAAACAGTTCCAAAACCTTCGTGTTTCTTTAGAAATTCTAGTTCGATATTCTAGGGACCCAACTAGCCGAAGGGGCGAATAATTGGAGATAGATTGTGTTTACTCCACACAATCTAGGGCCAGTATCAGTGCTGCACAAGGACCAGCTGTGTTCTATGACACACAACTCAAAGTCGACGAAGGATTATTATTTCCTCTAGGAACGAAGGATTATCATCCTTCAGGATCAGTATACTGCCCTCATTAATTAACGCCCAGAGGAAGGGTGGATCACGTATAACTCTATGGACGTAGTTATCTACGATTAACACCGTAATGTCCTAAGCCATGTCAGAGAACCTTACTATACCGTATTTCAGTCTTGGGTTCTAGTTAACAGTATCAGAAATGGTTTCTTCTTATTTCATAATTGAAAACCCTTTTTCAATTCAGAAATCAATTAGAGTTTCACAATAACTCTCCAGTCAGTTTCAGGATAAACAGTAACAGTTTGAAACCCTTTAGATTCGTTTCAGAATATATAGTATTAGCTTAAAACCCTTCAGTTTATCTCATGAGTATACAGTAATTTATCCGTATAAGTTTGTGTAAAACTTTCAGATATAGAATATATCAGGAGCTTTATTTCAGTACAAGTTAACTTTTATATAACAGAAATTACGGGTAAAAATCATTAAAACCCTTCATTTTTGTACCTATGGTTTCGGTAAAACAATTCAGACGATAAACGGATACCAAATCCATGCAGTTTCATGAAATTGATGCCATATGTTGTAGTATATATATGTAAGCATGAAATCTATCCGATTAAATTATAGAAACATGTAGTATTTATGCAGAACATGGAGAAATATGGATTTAGAGAGTACATACAATATTTGAAGTATTAAAACTCTGTAAAAATGGTAAATAACGTCCGGAGTACACTTGCCTGAGCCCAATCTACCGTTATTTTTACCCGAATCGAAGTGGAACGCGTGGATTTCTTCCTCTCCTTCCCTTTTCCTGCTTTCCTCCTTCTCTCCCATGGAAATCGGCCAAATGCCGAAGAAAATCGCGCCTACCCCTTTTATAATCGTCAGGGTGCTCGAGCGCTGATCGAGCTCTACTCGAGCGCTCCCTCTCGGACAGGCACTACCTCAGGCGCTCGTCGAGTGCCCTTCCGGTGCTGCATTCGCAGAATCACGCTCGAATAGCCCTCGAGCAGTCATCGAGCAGTCATCGAGTGCACTTCTAGTAACCTTCCTCGCTCCAGCCTCACCTCAGGCAGCCATCGAGCGGTCACCTTCGTAAAATAGTGCCTGATTGGCACTCGAGCGCTGCTCGGGCGCTCGTCAGGCGCACATCGAGCCTACAGCACGAAAACGTTGCGTTTTCCCCATTCGGGATCCGTTTTGACCCTTTTAACCCAATTCATTACATCCTTAGACCCTAATTTTCATTATATAACCTTAATAGGCCATGATTATCATAATTTAAAATCCGAAATCTTATTTATGAACTAACGTTTCTTAGTTTACAATTTCGATTCCCTATTTACCAATTTCAGATCTTTGGACTTTTCAATCTGATTCCTCCCATACCCTTTGACCTTAATTCACCTATTTTAAATTAATTACTCATCTTTTATCATATTTTAGGAACTGGTACCCCCACGAAGCCCATGTTTCTCCTAATTATCATGTCTCAAAAATTTGGGTCATTATACTCTCCCCACTTATAGGAATTTTGTCCTTTAAACTTGACGATCCTTGAATTTTCAGAATCAAGGAACTTTCTTACTATCTCCAATTTATTTCTTGAATAGAGGTTCACAATTGCTAATTTGAATTAATGGGATAGTAACTCTAACTAGGGATTCGTCTCTCATTTATCCCAAGAGTATCGATCTATAAGCGATCTAGGAAACATAATCCTTGAACAGATTAATCCATTCGGGATCTCCCAGGGTTACTTTTCTATCATGAAGTATTTACTTTAATCCTTTAGATGTAAAATACACAAATATCCTTGAGTATCTTTTCAACACTAAAAGGATTCCTACCACTGAAAGATCAATTCCGAATCATTAGTTCCACTTATTTGCCATATCAACCAAATGAAACAAATATTCTTTCTTCCAGTCGAATACTCACCTAACTACTTGTCACAATTTGCAGTTACCGACAAAACTTCGACATCTAGCAGCTTGATATTTTATCGTCAAGCCAATTTATTCATTCCAATTGGACTGCTCAATTTCTCACCTTAGCCTGACTAAAACCCAGGAACCTTACCGTTCGATCAACGTCAAACAAAATCACAGGGGTTTTCCTTTTATATCTTCATAACCATATTTGTTTCGATAGTGGAACCGATTTGCAGTGATTCTTCACATATGTTATGAATATCTTAATCCTAAGGACTCCCAATAATCAAGACATTAACTCTTTAATTAACCACATTTTCAAAGTTTGCCAAATATCTTCATCGATGCTACTTGATTCCTTAGGATTGCTATAGATCTCGACACAACCTCAATAGCAACTTTATTTGGCAGTTACAAATAAGATAGTCAAATCTTTTCCTTCAACAATTTCCTCTAATTTCCTCATTCACTTAGCAACTCTCCAGGTATGGCTTAAGATGTGATCTATACTTGGCAAATACCTCATCGATTCCATTACTTCTTTTGTAATTTATCCAATAATTTAAAACCTATAGTCCCAATTGCAACTCTAATCATTCTTTCCAAATCATCGATTCCAGTAGAGTAATTTGCCAACTAAATCATCTTAATATCCCATCAAAGCTAATTTATTCACAAACCCAAACCGAACATTAAAATTCATAATTTCTTCAGACAATGTTTACCCTTAAGGATTGACACCATCAGATTTTATTCTAAAATTTGAAATATATATAAACTTATTTCTTTGTCATCATTAACCAGCTTCATCTTCTGGCCATCCAAAAACGTGACATAAAGAGATGGGCACTTTTAAAATCAAATGTTCCTAAAGATACCCAAAAAGATGAGGAATGATACCAAGTAGCCAATTATTAGCCCTGTCTTTCCTTAGCTAGCTGAGCTTTATTTGGACAAATCAAGAACCTTGATTACTTTCTTTAATACCCCAAGCTCAATTCATTGACCGTTCTCCCGACTTAATCCTAAATTAGAATGAGCCAAAACACCTTACTTCATCTCAAAACAGTTCCACCTGAACCTTCAACCTACTTCGATTCTGCTTAATCACTAAGCCTCGATCTATTTCTATCATAAATCATCTTAACCTTAGATCAGATTACCTTAAACTTAAGCCTAATATCCAAACTAATCAACCTAGACCTGAAACCTCCATAAATCAATTTAATCATTCAGTTAGCTCGAATCAATCCTAACTTATATAGGCTAGAACACTTAGGATTTCCTAACCTAACATAATCAGTCTAGGTCTACCCCTATCTATTCAGTAAATTAGGATCATTTTCTAATCTTCCGCATACGATTTAGATCATTCCTAAGGCATCTCGTTTTCTCTGATACCATTTGTGATGGAACGGGTCCTAATTCCCATAGGACCCTCCATCAAATAGAAACAGAACAGGATTCATAAATTTACATCAGTACTTTCTATAAAAATTTTGGTAGAGTTCTATCTAAAATTGGACAAAAATCTAAATATACAACCTGTTTATTTACATAAGTACAAAGCATACATAATATCCAGGCCTCAAAATCTTTACCATAATACAAAAGTAGGATAAGTACAAGTACACAATTATCCCCAATACCACGATTTTCGTACAATACATATTTATAAGACCACAAGTGCCTTTCATGGCCTTAATTTAACAACCTATCAACTATACCAGAATTTAGATAAGAGATGTCATCTAGGACCTGTACAGAAAATATTAAAACATATAGCAGAAACATCTATAACCGTAACAGAAACCTGCGGAAACATAAATATGGTTTTAACAATTTACAGAATAAACTACAATTATTTATACATAATTTCCTTTGCGAAACTCTATGGCACATGTAAAACTATCAAAATCTCCCAAAACAATACTCCAAGGTAACCTTCAAGGATTCACCAAAGCTCTAGAACCTTCCTTGCTAAACTCTAGTTGCACGTGATCCTCCAGTGTACTATCTATTTCCTTATCTGGAGGGGAGAAAATAAAACAGAGAGTCGAAACCCAACAAGTTACTAAAACATGCAGAATATAATGGTCTCATGCAGAATATAGATACAGATAGTTCTAGAAATTGTCAAAGAACATGGACATGTACGGAAAGCATGATTCAACGTGAACAGCAGAAATTATTATTTATACTTTCATGCAGAATATGTGTGCAGATGAGTAGAAACACGTACAACAATCATGAAGAAAGTACAATTTCCATATAAGCAGGTCTCAAAAAAATATAAGTCATGTAAGGACAGAAAAACACATTAAAGTCAGATCAAAAGAACAGAAGAAGTTCATGAAAATAGGAGCAAACCATGATTATATTTAAACATGTAACGGTTTCATAAAATAGTTTCAAAACCTTCGTGTTTTTTCAGAAATTCTAGTTTGATATTCTAGGGACCCAACTAGCATACCCTGCTAGTCAAAGGAGCGAATAATTGGGAATAGATTATTTTTATTTCACACAATCCAGGGCTAGTATCAGTGCTGTATAGGGACCGATTGCGTTCTATGACACACAACTCAAAGCCGATGAAGGATTATTATTTTCCCAGGAATGAAGGATTATCATTTTCTAGGATCAGTGTACTACCCTCATTAATTAACACCCCGAGAAAGGGTGGGCCACGTATAACTCCATGGACGGATTTATCCCCGATTACTACCGTAATATCATAAGGCATGTCGGAGAACTTTATTAGATCGTATATCAGTCCTAGGTCCTAGTTAATAGTATCAGAAACAGTTTCTTCTTATTTCTTAACTGAAAACATTTCTTCAGTTCAGAAATCAGTTAGAATTTCACAATAACTCTCCAGTCAGTTTTAGGATAAATAGTAACAATTTATAACCCTTCATTCAGAATATACAGTATTAGCTTAAAACCCTTCAGTTTATCTCTAGGAGTTTACAGTAATTTATCCGTATAAGTACGTATAAAACTTTCAGATACAGAATATATCAGGAGCTTTATTTTAGTACAAGTTAACTTTCATATAATAGAAATTGAGGGTAAAAATTATTAAAACCCTTCATTTTCGTGCCTAGGGTTTCGGTAAAACAATTCGGACCATAAACGGATACCAAATCCATGCAATTTCATGAAATCGATACCATATGTTGCAGTATATATATATGTAAGCATGAAATCTATCCGATTAATTTATAGAAATAAGCAGTATTTATGCAGAACATGGAGAAATATGGATTTAGAGCGTAAATACAATATTTGAAGTATTAAAACTTTATAAAAAATGGTAAATAACATCCGGAGTACACTTACCTGAACCCGTTCTACCGTCATTTTTATCCAAATCGGAGTGGAACACGTGGATTGCTTCTTCTCCTTCTCTTTTCCCTCTTTTCTCCTTCTCCTCTCCCATGGAAATCGGCCGAATGCTGAAGGAAACTGCGCCTACCCATTTTATAATCGTCGGGGTGCTTGAGCGCTGCTCGAGCTCTCCCTCTCGGACATGGCACCGCCTCGGGCACTCGTCGGGTGCCCTTCAGGCGTTGCATTCGTAGAATCATACCCGGACAGCGCTCGAGCGATCATCGAGCACACTTCTTGTAACCTTCCTCGCTCCCGCCTTGCCTCGGGCAGCCATCGGGCCGTCACCTTTGTAAAATAGCCCCTGACTGGAGCTCGAGCGCTACTCGGGCGCTCATCAGGCGCACATGGAGCTTGTAGCAAAAAAATGTTGAGTTTTTTCTATTTGGGACCCGTTTCAACCCTTCTAACCCAATTTCTCCTATCCTTAGACCTTAATTTTGATTATATAACCTTAATAGGCCATGATTATCATAATTTAAAACTTGAAATCTTATTTATGAATTAATATTTCTCGGTTTACAGTTTCGATTTTCGATTTACCAATTTCAGATCTTTGGGCTTTTCGATCCGATTCCTCCCATACCCCTTGATCTTAATTCACCTATTTTAAGTTGATTACTCATCTTTTATCATATTTTGGGAACCGATACCCCCACAAAGCCCATCTTTCTCTTGATTATCGTGTCTCAAAAGTTTAGTCATTACACCTTCTGTCTTTGCTATAGGACGGAGGCATCATTTCAGTTAAAGTTGGGATATCGAACCTTTGAGTCGAGTGCTTTGACCTGACCAACAACTCCCAAAGACTTAGGGAGTGACACAACCTACCCGAGGAAGCTCGAGATGCAACATGACTAAGGACAACAGACTACCAGTAACGCATCGTACGATATTACAATAATAGGGTAAAAGCTTGTCAATTTGAGGTAGGGAATTTAGTCCTATGGAGGGTAAAGGTAACAAACAAGATTTCCCACCGGAACAAGATCTCCCCAAACTGGGAGGGACCGTTCCTCATCTTAACAATCCTCTAGAATGGGGCATACAAACTTTGCACCCAAGACGGCAAATTGGTCCCAAAAACTTAGAATGCCACTACCTCAAAACGTACTACTAGTAAGCCTTAGTTGAGCCCAGATAAGGTTGACATGCATCATCTTGAATGCTTGTGAATGTATCACATTACACTTAATGTAATTATTGTTTGTTCATGTGCACCTGCTCATGTGAATGCATGCTTGCATAATAATGCATAAAATCAGACAACCTAAATAGCCCTTAAATTGGGTGAATTCATATTCACTAGTTACAAAACCTCAATCTCATACCGAGTGGTCCATAGACAGTCAAATTTGAACCTCAGTTCTAGCAACCTAGTGGTCCATAGATGGTCAAATTCAAACATCGATTGCAGCAACTAAGTGGTCCATAGACAGTCGAATTTGAAACTTGGTCCATTACTGAGCAGCCCATACGCGGTTAAATTTAAACCCTGGTTCCTTCATTGAGCAGCCCATTGGCAGTCTAACATCCAGGCTAGAAGGCTTTTGGAGAACCCCACCAAGGGGCTATTAAAACATTATAGGGCTTCTATAGCAAGTGTGCCATGACCTCCTTCTGACGGAGTTGAGCACCATCAGTCAATGATGGTCGACAGATTAGGACCAAACACGCATAAGCTACGATGTCCTTCGATAGGATCGAGCACCAATACAGTAAGGTGTGGGCGATAGCCTATGACTCTACTAAGACTCGGCAGCTGCGACGTTGAACTCAACTGGCCCTGGTGAGGTGCACTCATTGGCATGCGACAATGTCCCACTCATGGGATAGAACACCCCGCAGAATCAAAGTGCCTCAACATTCCCTCAAGGGAACGAGCATGATTTGGAAAATGTTCTCAAGATAAGCCCAATGACGATAGCAACAACACTTAGTTGGCGAAACAAAGGAAAACATTTTCGCATGAAATTATAAACAAGCAATGACTACCTAATTTTATTACAAAGATTTAAAAAAATATACAAAGGGCTGTCTTCCTAAGAAGAATACAAAATCTACCTATCGCCTAGAGGGTGAGCAATCCGAAGGCTCGGGGCTACCTTGCGAGCGAGACAAAGGCCTGGTGGCATCATGAGAAGAGTCCAATAGATTTAACCATCACCAAGCGTTGGCACTCCTCTGGTGGAACAATAAAACTGAAAAGCCAAGAGCCACTAGGTCTGCAATGTGGCAGCATAGGTCGATGCCAGCCCAATACCTGCACTCCAAGGCACCCTTGATATCGTCCAAGTTGAGGGCGGTCAAAAGCTTCATCTCAGGTCGAAGGTTCTTTCCCCAGAGGTGAGCACAGTCTTGCTCTCGCTCATGAAGCAAATCCTTGAGGGAGGAGATCCTCACCTTGGCCTCACACAACTCACGTTTACAACGGGAGGCTCACTTTGTCGCAACCCTGAGCTCCTCTGGTTAGACGTGGGCCTGGGCCAGGCGGTTGGCAAAGTCTACCAGTTGGCATATCCTATCCTTCAGCTGGGAGTAGAAAATTAGTCAGTCAAAGCAACGAGGAAAGTAAACGAAAGAAACAACAAGCTACACAAAAAACCTCCTTAGCCAAAGATGACCCCTCCGAGGGTGGACAATTTGGTGTAGGCTCCTTTGGAGCCAGGGTCTCCACGATGTCCTTGTACTCCTCCAAGACCATTGGTGTAGGGGGCTCAGAGTGAGGCTCCTCGATGACCTCAACACCCTCCACGGCCACGCCAAAGGCAAGCTCGACCTCTACCTCTCCTTGGGTCCTAG
Source organism: Nepenthes mirabilis (assembly GCA_025585075.1). Lineage (NCBI taxonomy): Eukaryota > Viridiplantae > Streptophyta > Magnoliopsida > Caryophyllales > Nepenthaceae > Nepenthes > Nepenthes mirabilis. The sequence continues at coordinate 20,425 of JAODPA010072447.1, forward strand.
GTTCCGAGGGCTTGATGCAAGGTCCCTCGACAGCGTCCACAGTCTCGGAAGACTCCACTGCCTCTGGAGCTTCAAGTTTCAAAGACTCAAGGGAGTGTTCTCTAGTAACCTCCTCAACCCCGACGAACATGTCTAGCCCCATCGCTCTTGGTCTTGTCACCTCGTGGCCCTCATTAGATGACCTCACCGGGATGTCAACTATCCAGTCACCACAACAAACTTCCTCATCAACAGTAGCAGGAAGGCACTAGATGGCCTCCTCGCATAGGGACACCGTACCAATGGGAACACCGTACTGAGCCAGAGTAGGTGCCAAAATCAGCCCATTGAGAGTGCTCTCCCAGTGGCTCGTAGCCAACGCAAGATGTCCAAAAGGCTCAACATCAACTACCAACTCAGTGACTTTGAACACCTAGCCCGACGAGAATGCAAAAGTAGGAGCCATCCTCCTCAAAGACCTCCTGGACCCGTGCACTCACTCCAACGCTGCCTCATATTACCCAGAGGAGAAGGAAGAATTAGAAGAAGTATGGACTGAGGGGGTGCCCTGTCGCTTGGCCGATAGACCAAAGGGCTCACAAATAACTAATGCTCCAGGCTTCCTCTAGGGCATGACAGGTGGCACAGCACTAACAACCTTGGAGTCAAGCTTCCATGTGGTGGTGGGGAAGGCTTCTTGGGTTAACCAGTAACCCCTCTCCCTTAGAGTGCTAACGTGCACCTGGATAAGGTCCATTAGCTGTTTCTCCAGAGCCTCCTCGTGCTTCTCCAAGGACCTAGTTAGACTAAGCCACATGTTCCCCCACTTGTTGGAAATGGCCAAGTCAGAATGGATCGCCAAATAAAAATCACGGTTCTTCTAACTCTTCATTGAATCTAGATTTCCCCCTTGAAGTTAAAGCCTAATTGCCGAGACAGCAAAATCCAGTCTGTAGTCTGGGTGAAGTGAAAAATTGCCCTCACCGACCTGATGCTGAACTAGCAGCTATGACAGCAAGAGAAGACGCATAAAGACACCAAGTATCGGATGGTGTTGGGTTGAAACCTAACCACTAAAACTCCCAAAGCTGTCAAGATAGCGTATAACTTTGGCGGCATCGAAAAATGGAGTGCTTCCTGCAAATGAATCTTGTACATGACGATGAATCTCTCCGGTGGAGAGAAAGCCCTACCATCTTCACCCGGCAATTGGAATTCCATATTCCCTGGAATCTTGAATTGGGAGAATAGCAACTGGACGTCGCCGGCGGTGAGGATGGATTGAATAGATTTAATCTCCCCAAAAGCCATGGATGGTGAAGCAAAGAGAGAAAGAAGATAGGAAGCAGTTCACAACTGTTTGAAAATAGAAGGAAAATGTGGGAAATGGTGATGCGACCAAGGTTTTAAACAAACAGAGACTAGGCCCCAAACGGCATCGCATGAAGGAGGGTGAAAAGTCACCTGTCATAATGGCAATGACATGCATCCCCTGGTTGAGATGCAGTAGCATGTCAATCAAATGATGTCAGTAATGATAGTCTGACAAACCCGAGACGGGCAACAAATAGAGAAAATCCATAGTTTTCAAGGCCCTGATGCCACCGCGTCCCCAAGCGGCCAACTGGCAATGTGCAACCCTTGCAAGCATGAGGTGGATCCAACTGGCCCTCATCCTAACTTAGTGTTAAGAACAAACGGCCAAAAGATCAAACTACCAAAAGAGAAAGCCACCCCTAGATCTTCGACTGCTCGATCCACTCGGCATAGATCCTCGGCTATGCCCTAACAACACGAGTTGCTAGGGTTCACCCCTAAGCCGGTCATTTTCACACTAGTGGTCTGCTAGTTCTCATCGAGTCTTTTGGAGCTTGTCATCGAGTGAAGCTATTTGATCCAAAGCCTGAGAATGGGCCTCCAAAAGCCCTCGATACCTCATCCTAACACTCGACTTCCTCAATTGTGATAGAACGGGTCATAATCCACCATATGGCCTCCGTCACAAATGGTATCAGAGAATTTAGATGCCTTAAGTTTGATCTGAATTTATGCGGAAGCTAAGGATTGGTTAAGATGATCAAATCAATTGATGAAGGCATAGGACAACTAAGATAGACCGGTTAGACTTAGCCGTTCTTGTCCGGCAAAGTAGGCTAGCGCTAAACAGGACAAGAACATGGTGTCTAGGGAATGTCGTGTCCTAGTAATACTAGGACCTGAATTTTGATTTGACAGAATTGCTTTTGTTTTAGAAGTAAAAGCACTTGTTAAAGAATAGCAAGTAGAGGAAAACAGACTACTAGTACTAGTGATTCTCAGGATAGGGAGGAGAAGTACTTGAACCTGTTAGAAAGGTTAACCAATGTTATAAAAGCCATGGGACAACAAAATTTGGCTCCTGTTCCAGTCAATCAGAGAATATCAGTATATGATCGCTTCACTCATGAGTGAGTCCGTGAATTCATGGGAGAACTGGATCCAATTAAAGTAGATATGTGGATCTAACGACTAAAGAAAGTCTTTGCGGTGATTAAATGTCTAGCCGATGACAGCATTCTCCTTTCCACTCATAAGTTGGAAGGAGTGGCCCATCACTGGTGAAAAATACAGAAAAGAGTGTTTGGGGATCCAGAAAATGAAATTACTTGGGCCATATTTGAGGCAGTCATTATGAAAAAATACTTTCCTGCCAGCTTTAGTGGGCAAAAAGAAGATGAGTTTTTACGTTTGAGACAAGGCAATCATATGGTAGCTGAGTACTATCTGTAACGACCCAAATTTTTGAACATAGGAAATTTTTAGTTATCAAATCCTTATAATTCGGTCAACGCCAGTTGACTGAAAAATGTAATAAGAAAAGTAAATCGGCCTTAAGAGGAATATTAGGTTCGACCCTTACGTGATGAAAATCTAGTCCGGATTTTCTTGATAAAAATCTAGTCCGGATTTCCTTTGATGCAAAACAAGTTCGGCTTCATTCTTGAGAATCAAGTCCAGCCACTTTAAGAAAGAAAATCGAAACCGGCCTTGAACATGTTCTGAAATCCGGTGTTGTTCTATTGAAGGCCGGAGTACATTAGATGAATGTAAGGCCGAAGTGACTTGAAGACCAGAGTGGCTTTGTGTATTGGAGGCCAGAGTAGCTTTGTGGTTGGTAAGGCCGACACGAAATTGTGGGAAGAAAGCCAAAGTTGATGATCCGGACAACATGTGTTAACCGAAAGTCGTGTAAGAGTAATCCAGTCAACGTCGATAGTTGATCGAAATATGATTACATGGAAAAGCCAAAGATGATAATCCGGTTAATGGGTGTTGACCGGACGTCGTGTAGAAGGAATTGATTGTGTTCACATGAGAAAGCTAAATTCTGTGAATCAGAAATTAATTAAGAAATCTAAAACCTGTTAAGTTCAGTTAACTAGGAATTTATGAACTTCTTGGAAATGTAAAAACCATTAATGATCTAATTAATAAGAAAACTTTCAGGAAATGTAGAAGCCATAAATAAGAAAAATTTTCTTTAGATTTGCCAATCATTAATGATGAAACATTCCCCTTGGATTTGCCAATCATTAATGATGAAATATTTTTCCTGTATTACCAATCATTAATGATAGTCATTAGACTCAAGGCCTATAAATAAGAACTAGAAGAATGAGAAAGAGGCATGCAATAGAGTTTCTAGTAAAGGAAGGCCAAAAGATAAAGGCAAAGTAGAAGAAATCCAGGCAAGAGTAAAGATCAAGGCAAAATAGAAGAAACTTAGGCAAGATACTCACCCCTGTTTTCAAGTTCATGATTATGCATGATTTCTATACTAGTATATTTGATATTATATGATATTTATTCTGTTCTTTTTATATCTGATGCTTAAAGTATGATTATTTGTCGATAATTGCATGTTTAAAGAAAAGACTTCATGATGTTCAGTTTTGTATGATTATCTGTCAATTTATATGAACTTTGATAATTGTATATTTTTGAAGAAAAGTACTCCATCCTTTTAAGAAAGAGCACTCCATTCATTTGAAGAAAAAGCACTCCGTCCGTTTAAGAAAAAGAGCTCTGGACTTTTGATGAAAAAGCACTCTGCCCTTTTAAAGAAAAATCACTCCAGTTTTAGAGTTCCGGATTTTAAAGAAAAATTACTCTGGTTTTAGAGTTCCGAATTTTAAAGAAAAATCACTCCGGTTTTAGAGCTCCGGATTTTAAAGAAAGATCACTCCGGTTTTAGAACTCCAGATTTAAAGGAACTCCGACTTTTAAGAACTTTGGATTTCAGAAAAGAACTCCGCCTTTGAAAAGAACTCCGGCTTTTGGAACTCCGGCTTTTGTAAAAAGGATCTTCGGCTTTGTAAAGAACTCCGATTTTTATGTAAAAGAACTCCGGCTTTGACAAAAGAACTCTGGCTTTTGAAACTCCGACCCTCTGTATGAAAAAGAACTCCGGCCTATTTATATGAACTTGGAACAATGCATGTAATCCGGACAGCAAGTGAAACTCTACGACTTTCGACTTTCGAACTATGATGTATGGCCATTAAAGGACAAGAACTATGAACCGAGTTTCCATTAAACTTGTTAAAGATGGATGAAGGATATTGGAGTGACACTCGAGGATTACCTCTTGGGCCACGGGAGGGGACTTTTTGGTGGCATAAGAACTATGGACTACAGCCTCATATGTCGGGTTAAAGGCATTACGTCCTGCCCCGGGGAGCATAATGAGGGGATACGGCCTTAGGTTGTGGGGTTACACACAACCCGTCCTCGATGTTGTCTGCTCCCGTCCGCTCCCTAAAGATGATAAGAATTTTTTAAGAGTTTTCAGAAGACAAGATAATAAGAAAAAGACTAAGAAAATTCCGAACTAAAGAAGAAAATACATGATGATTTTTCATATGCTAAGTTATATTCGCTTAAATATATATGTTTATGTTCTCTATTTTCTACATATGAGTATTTTGCTGGGTTTTGTTGCTCATTCTTGCAATTTTCAGATGAAAAAAGACTTATGGAGGATGAAGTTGAGTAAGGCCCTATGAAGTAGCTAGACGATATAGACGACCGGAGCTGATTTATGAAGAGCTTAATTTTATTTCCTTTTGATGTTTTGAGAAAATTGTAAAATGATTCCGTTGTTTATGATTGTATGGATATTATTAGTACGTTTCCGTGATTATTTTGGTTAATGAAAGGTTTAGTAAGTATCTCAGACTTTCAAGTCCGGCTAACCTTAATGTTGGTCAGCCTGATGTGAAATTAAAATCAGAAGGCCAGCTCATGCAGTTCGGCCTAAGTCAATCCTGTGTAAGAAAGAAAAGTAAATTTTTATGTAAATTTTTTATATCCATTAATATTTATTGATCTTTTTAAGTCTTGACGGTGGCCTTATGGGCGGAATAAAGTTGGGCCGTCAAACTATCCCAAGTTTACAGAGCTATTTAGATATACTCACTATATGGTGGTGGACGAAGAAAGAAAAGCGAGAAGGTTTTCTCAAGGTCTAAGGGATGATATTAGGAAACACCTATCAACATTATAGTTTCTTACCTATGGGGAACTGTTAGATAGGGCCATCATTTATTAGAAGGAAATTGAGAAGGAAGAACTTTTCAAGAAAAGGGCTGCTAGTTGGAGGAGTCTTGGTGAGGGAGCCGGTTCAGGATCCCTAGGACCTTCAAAAAATGGGAAAGTGTCGGATAAAGAGAAAAGTAGCACTGAAATTCAGCCAGTGTCCAGTTTCCAAGTGTCATCTGGAAACTGCATCCATTGTGGATGAAGGCATTTTGGGAAACCTTATTTTAAATTATCAGGGATATGTTTTAATTGTGGTTAGTTGGGTCATTGGGCCAACGATTGCCCCACAACAAGAAATTTGGAGGAAAAGAAGCCTACTATTTCAGTTAAAGCATTTGCGGCTACAGTTACCGAAGCATTACCAAATATGGCTGAAGGTACCTTTCTTATTTGTAGAATTTCAGTTTATATTATATTCAGGACCCATGCTTTCTTTTATTTTACCCCACGCTTTGCATTTTGAGGTATTAGTAAGAAGGGATAATCAAAGTAGCACAGTGGAACTATATGGGTCCGTAAGATCTTAGGATTTGATTTGAAGACCTGGATGAACGACATTTGAGACTTAAGAACCTGGCCTTTAATGAAATCTCAATCTAAAATTTTAGAGAAATGAATCGAGTACTAAGGATTGGAATAATTTTCAGAAAATGATCTCGGGATTCAAAGAAGAAAAATAGCCTTAATTGTTGGATATTAAGATTCGTTAAATTTTGAGGACGAAATTTCTATAAGTAAGGGATATTGTAATATCTCGGTTTTTAGATAAAGTAATTAAGGTTGTAAAATCAAGATTTGGTTTAATAAATTAATGAAAAAAATATTAAGAAGTCATCATGGCATGAAATTATCTGCTAATGACAAGAATAGTAGACCGACGGAATTAATAGTGGACCGGTAGAATTAATTGTTGATCGGAATTAGCAAAGTTGAACTGCCAAAATCATCGATTGGATAGGAATCATTGAACGGATAAATCAAAATGTTGACCGGTCGGGAATTGTTTACTGGCTGAAGGTAAAAGACCGGCCAACACATTGATCGGCTGAAGTATAGACTAAGAAATATTAAAGGTAAAAGTTCCCAGTTAATACGTTGATTGGCTGATTTTGCCCGATATGCCTTGAAGTGAAAATGACCGGTACGCACTGAGGAAAATGACTGGTTTACATGCATGGGTGAAATTACAGGTTTGGGTGAATTTATCGGAATGGGCAAGATGACCAGTATGCATGATAATTGCCGGAATACACAATTTGCCTGGTATGGTGCATTAGGCTAGAATGCACAATTTGCCCGGTATGGCAAAATGGCAGGTTTGCATAATTTAGTAGTATGTGTTTTAAGGTAAATAATCGGTATGCATTTGAGGCAAAATGACTTGTATGAATGAAAGGTAAAAGTGATCGGTATGCGTTTTGCATAAAATGATCCGATTTACGGAAGGTCGACTGGCTAAGGGAGGCAAAGGCGTAATCTGACCAACTGAGATTGGAGAATTGATTTTCCTTCGGACAGGAATTGAGTGGTAATTCGGAAATGATTTTTCAGAGATGGTTATCCAGAGACGAGTTTTTCAGACAGAAATTTTAGAGAGGATTTTCGGAGAGGATTTCAGAAAGAATTTTAGGAGAGGATTTCCGGAGAGAAATTAAGAAGGGATTTCCAAAGAGAAAGCTGGAATAAGCGTTGTCTAGAATAAAAGAATTTACCAAACAAAAATAGTTGACCAGAATTAAAGTAATCTAGGAAAAGTAATAAAAAAATGAACAGTAACTTCTGAGAACTCAGGAAATAACAATGACAGTCAGTGACCGAAAATAATTAGATAACCGGAGTAGATTAATGGTAAGCGTGAATCATTGACCGATTGTGAGAGTTGATCTGATTGACTTGTTTATAGTTTTGATTAGAGTCTGACTGACCAAATCAGAATAATGTGACCTGCTTTCACCTACTCCGGTGACCTTCCATAAGGAGAAATAGAGTAAGAAAAGAGGTATGAAGTAGTTAACCTACCCCCACCTACTCCCACCTACCCTAATTGTCTATAAATACTGAGTTTAGGGGTTTGGGAGAAAAGTTTTTGAAGCAAAGCAAAGGGGTACGAAGAAGATAAAAGAGGCAAAAGAAACGAAGGAGAAGAAAGGAAAGAAGAAAATCCAACGTCAGAATTAAGGAAACCTACATAAAAGACTGAGGCAAGTGTACCCTATGTTTTTGATAATTCATGTTTAAAGTTTGTTAAGTAATATTATTTTCATGCTCTCTCTCAGTTATGTATCTAAGTGAAGTATGATAAAGTAATTGCTTTCTACACATTATTGTTTATGAATGTATTATTGAAGTACTTCGATTACTTGCACTTTTTAAAGAACTCCAGTTGTATGCATCAATGAAGAACTTCGGTTACATGCATTATAAAGGAACTGCGGTCTTATGCATGTTTAAGAACTTTGAACCTCTGTGCATTGTGAACGTCGAACAATGCTCTTTAAACTTCAGATTTTTAGAAGAATGTGATTTACAAAAATGGATTTTTGGACGAATGAGAGCTACAAGTCTTAAATGTAGCGGTTTGTTGGTCAAGAGCTATGGACCTTAAATATAGCGGTTTTGGACAGCCAAGATGTGACGAACCAGGTTATTTTCCTTAAATAACCTTTCGTCAATAAAACTTCATTAGTATCCAGAGTTTTCTCTATGACTGGACAAAAGACCGATATACAACCTGGTTAAATAGGTTAAGCATACTTTACACAGGATCTCACAATTTGCCATCTTATTCATGGCTTCAATACAGTATTCTGGCCGTACTGTAATAGTCCTAGAGAGATGCCATCTAATAACCTCAATCGTGAAACATCAAAACAAAGTGCGGAAGCATACTATAATACCATAAACTGCGGAAGCATAATAAAACCATAAAAAAACAACCATAAGTCATACCTAACCCCGAGTGGCTGTTCATATCAAATTCGATATTCAAATCTTTGCTACTCTTGTTTGTTTAATCCTGCCAAGCAAGCCTTTCCTTGTTCTATGTAAATGCTTTCATCTGGAGGAAAAACAACAGATAGCAAGAGTGAGCTTATCGCTCAGCAAGTATAATCATACGTCACTATCAAACTGTGAACATGATAATGGCAAGGGTTAACATGCATTTGAGGTATAACGAGACAAGTAAGGGAAGGAACATTTAGCAGTATTGATTTGTCGTTTACCATGTCTTGGAACATGTAATTGTCGCTTTGAATCATGCTTTCTATTTTTACTTTCATCTTTGCGGACTAGGGCTAGTAGGTCGTACTGGCAAACGATGCGAGAGAACGAGGAAAGGATCATGATACTCCTCATGATCTAAGGCCGTAAACGTGAGGGATTATCTTTAACGACCCTCCGGGGGTCGTGCACATCACATCATGCCTTATGCATATCACATTGTGCCATAAATCGCCCCATTCCCCCGGGGTACCAGGGCAGTCCTCGTTCTTCAACATTAGTATCCTAAGGCGTGACACGGACACCACCCGCTTACACAAGCAGCCAGAATACGTGGCCCAAGTATTCTTCGAGTTTATACCGTGATGGACGTGTCAAACCAGATAATACTACCCATCTAAGAGTCCATGGTCCTAGTTTCATGATTCTACATTTCATATTTCCTTTGAAGGAAAGTCCACCTTATCTCATATATCATATCTCCCATCACACGGGAGTTTTCATCATATCTCCCACCACACAGGAGGTTTCATCATGTATCCATTGTGGACTTCCTTCCGTTCCATTTTCCTATTCGTTCTCATGTGTCGTACCTCATGTATCGTATCTCCTGCCATTTGGGAGATTTCCTCATTCACATATCTTTTCATATCACACTGTGGACTTTCCTCCTTTCGTATCATTTGTTTCTCCTTTGGGCATTTGCTTCTCCTTTGCTTGGAAACTTAAGCCCTTTTCATTGTAATCACAGATACCATGTGAATTTCCTTTGCTTGCTTATACGATTCTTATGCTTTATTCCTTTTTACGATTCATTTGGAATTTAAAAGAGAACTTTAGCATGTCTCTTCTCATTGAGTCAATATCAATTTGAAGTTCACCGATGCCCATTTCATTGCAAACGGTACACATGGATTCAAATCCATATTTTCATGATAATTAAAGGAAAATGAACATGTATTTTTCCTTCTTCTTCTCATATATATGATGACAACATTTCATTGAGGATTCAGATACCATGAACGGAATGATTCTTGTGAATTTGGACACCCGATCAATACGTATACATTTTTGGGACGTGATAATTCACATTAACATAATTTGGTGGTTATTGAGATGATAACCTTTAATGGGAACGAATAAAGTTACAAGA